>MU753042.1:0-58375 GCA_026770625.1 Nicotiana glauca | reverse complement strand
AGGAACGTTTGTTTGCATCATGTGCATTTGACTTAGGGGACTTAACACAGGGGTTGGGTCCGTCTAGGACAAGCAACCTGAGATGAAAAAGACCATCCTGATGCATCCTACTTGTTTTTGTGCATTTATTTGTTTCGGGCCTGCATGCTGACCGGCTTCTGGAAATCGGGAATAACGAAAAATTGAGAAAAAGAGAAAAAGAGAGAAATAGCAATGTAGAGTGTTAATTACCGTTTCAGAAAAGTAGTGTCGAAACTCTGTCAAAATTTTTGAGAAAAAGAAAAAAAAGAAATGTTTTTAGTTTAAAAAGAGAGAAATAGCAGTGTAGAGTGTTAATTACCGTTAGTTTATTTTCTTTGCCCGAACTACGCATGTTTGATTCTCACCGGATGTGAGATACGTAGGCAACCCTCATCGGGTCCAACCTCCCCTTTTGCAAAAATAGCCAAAAAATGTCAAATTTTAGTTGTCGTCATAAATAAGTCGGGTGATGCCGCTCTTGTCAAATATAGCCGAATATTCCCGAAAGGGACACCGGAGGGCTGACTTTGTAATAAACAGCCACTTTTGGTCATTTTTAAGGTTTTGACCAGTTAGCCCACACAGCCTTAAAATCTTCGTCACCGAAGTGATGAAAGGCCATGTTCAAAAAACCGGGTCTTGTGTTTTAATTTGAAAAAAAATAGTCAATTTTGTTGTGAGTCAAATAAATTTTACCTTTTACTTAATCGCCTTAATAAATGTGCAGGATGAGTACACACCAAATTGAACCGTTCACAGTCTTTAGTGAGGTCCCTTTAAGGCTCCACATGTGGCGGAATGATTTGGAAGAAGGTAATAGAAAGATAGTGGTGAGAATCTTGGGGGTTCTCGTCAATCTGCTGAATGTCAAGCCAAGGTCGGACATCATCGAGGCTTTAATACCGTTTTGGGATCCAACCCGAAATGTATTTCTCTTTGCTGATTTTGAGCTCACACCCATGCTGGAGGAAGTCTCGGGTTATACGGGTCTTAATGGAAATCTGAGGGGCCAATATTTATTGTCACCAAGACCGGTATCTCCGCACCGATTTCTGGATTTGTTAAATATTAGCCAGAATGTGCAGAATGAGGATTTGTCGGGAGTATGTTGTAGTCTCCAGTTCTTGTATCAACGGTATGGTAATCCTCGGGGTTTCGAAGAACCAAATCTCGGGATGACTCACGCTGGAAACAAAAACAAGTGGGAGGCAAGGCGAGCTTTTCCATTCATAACGACATTCCTGGGAGTCGTGGTTTGTCCATGCCAAGATAAGAAAATTGAGATAGGCCTTGTACGGATGGTCGATGTTGCAATAAAAAGGGCCGACAGTACTGTGGTTCCTTTAATCGTGTCAGAAATCTACCGAGCCTTGACCATATGCTGGGAGGGAGGAAATTTCTTCCAAGGTTGCTATCTGCTACTCCAATTTTGGATGCAAGAACATCTTTTCCACCGGGTAGGATACATGAACCACGGGTTGATCGGATCGAGCTGCATCGAGGGGTTTGAGAAACGAGTAATAGGTGTCGCGTTCCCTGAAGGTGCTGAAGTATGGCTTGTGCGACTGAGGTCATTGACTGCCAATCAAATTGAATGGGCGTTTGGATGGTTGCCTGCTACTGAGGTGGTACACATGTCGGCCAAAGAATGTCATGTTCTCTTGATGGGTATCCATAGTATCCAACCATATGCTCCCCATCGGGTACTGCGTCAATTGGGAAGGTTTCAAGTGGTCCCTACTGATGAAGACCTAAGTAAGCACGTCATTGAGTTGAGCCTGAGAGCCGTATTTCCGGAAGATAAGATTCAAAAGCTAGGGAATGATTACAGATTCCTCGAGCCTAGAACGATGGTCCGAGACCTAGTTAAGGGTAAGGTGGATCCGAATTATAACGTTTGGTTCGGGAAAAGGTTTCAGATTCCGCAAAGGCCCGCTAAAAGAGCCCATGTCCAGCAGTCTACTGATGATTTACAAGAGCAGTGGGGTTGGTTAGCAAAAGAAGAAAGCTACATGGCAGAAATAGAAAAGCTAAAACAACAGATTAGGGACCTGAAGTTCGAAAACAGTGTGCAAGTGGCTGCCGGTAAAGGGGAAAAGAACAAATTGGCCCAATAAAATGAGGCGCTGAAGGCCCAAAACCGACAAATAAGGATAGATGCTGACAACCAACAAAGGAGTCGGTCGGATAAAAGATTGATAAACGGACTGAAGAAGGAAATCATTGAGTGCCGGGATGATCTGAAGAAATCCGAGGGTACCATAGCACAGCTCCGGGCATAGTGGGCAAAAAGAACAGAAGAGTGCACACAGTACTTACAGCAGGTGAAAAGGGATTATGAAAAGATCATTGCCAATCTGAAAAAGAAAACAACCACTCTTGAGAACAAAGCAGCTGAACAAGCCAAAGCTTTTGAAACCGAAAGTGGACACTGCTACGTCTTGTTGGCTCGAATGGAAGATGAAATACAGCAGCTGCAGAATCAGAATCTTCAGGATTCTCAGGTTTTGGAGGCCCATAATGATCAGATAAGGCGCCTGCTCATAGAAAAATGTCGAACCAGGGACAAGAATGAGACTGTCGCCCATGCTATCGTTAGGAGGTGCCGAATGTGTGAAGACATGACCCACACTACCTTCTTCTCGGCAGTAATGATTTTTGTCAAGCGGACAATGCATGAACTGGAGCAACTTGAACGAGATCTTGCACCTAAGCCCGCGGCAAGGCCAAACGACGCCTCGCGGGCACCAACTTCTGGAGCTTTAATGTATTCATAGTTCGAGTCTGTATTTTCTTTTTTTAGAGCCTTTTTTCTGTCTGTCTGTCTGTTTGTTCTCTTTTCGCGTCAGAGTATGTCAGTAGTTTTTAAGTCCGTATTTGGTTTTCCAAGTTTGTTATTTTCCTTTTGAAAATGTTTAGTTTGTAATAGAATGTTTTAGTAATGAAAATGGAAAAATCCCAAAAATTGTTTCTTTATTTTTCGCACTCATTTGGTCAGAACTACGCACGGTCTGATTCATGCGGGGACATAATAGGTAGGCAATCCACATAAGATTCGACCACGACCATTAAAAAGAAAAGAAAAAAAGAAATAATAGAAAAACAAAAAGAGAATGAGAAACAAAGGAAAGTTTGGGAGATTTTCATAGGAGCGCAATTATAAGAAGCCGTAATGACGCACGTAACTGAAGCAAATGTATGATAGAAAGGTTTAACTACCTAGGTACATTGTATCCCTGATATGTGTTTACCTATCTGTCAAATGACCTAACGCTAACGTGATGGCTTCATTTTGGTGTGTTCACATCATAAAGGTGGTTGGTCTGTGGTTTAAAGTGGTAACTCTTCCCTGCGACACAAAGCCAAAAGACAATGGCAGAGAACAGTAGAACGGACTGGGTTGGTGCCGAGGCCCGAAAACAGCTGGTTGAACAGGACAACGGTTGGTAGAAGAAGTGAAAATGTTGAGACAGCATGTGGCAGACATGTATCAGGCATGGATGGCTGGGAAAGCACCACCCCCGCCACCGCCTAGCTTCCTGGACTCTGTCCTTACCCAAACACCTAACACAATAGCGGATGATCCTTCATACTCTCCATATCTACCTGCTTATGATAGCTTTCTCAGCCACCCGAGTAGCTTCATCACTCATTGTCCAACTATATCTTCCCAACGCTACTACCCTCCCTAGTGCTATTTCTCTCCAAGGGACTCCCAAAGACATGCTTCACTTTCCAAGTACCCAGCTCCACGAAATGCCTATCCACCCCCACGAGCATACCATAAACCCTCTGGGTCAGGTTTTAGGCCAAATCAGGCATTTAGGAACGAGAGGTTGCTGAAACGAGAAGAGGCTCTCACCCCTGTTGGAGGGTCATATGCCAGTTTGTTTCAAAAGTTGAAGCACTTGGGCATGTTGAAACCGATCCAGATAAAAATGCCAAACCCTCTGTCAAAGAAGTGTGACTTTTTTCAAAGGTGCGCATATTGCTCAGATGCCCCGGGGCATGATATAGAAAAGTGTTAGAAGCTGAATAAAGCAATTCAGGAGCTTGTTGATACAGGTAACATTGTCATGCAAAATCCGGATGTAGCGGACACCAACCGAAGTCCATCGCATGCGCGTAATGAGACATGCATGTTGGGCATGATTTGTTTTGAAAAAGGAATGTGAGAATTCTCTGAGAACCTCGGACTTGTGAAGTTTCTGGTATTATTGACGTGAAGCTTAGTGGCTAAGATATCAACAACAACAACAACAACAACAACAACCCAGTATAATCCCACTTAGTGGGGTCTGGGGAGGGTAGTGTGTATGCAGACCTTACCCCTACCCTGGGGTAGAGAGGCTGTTTCAAAATAGACCCCCGACATCCTTCCCTCAAAGAACTTCCCACCTTGATCTTAGGGAGACTCGAACTCACAATCTCTAGGTTGGAAGTGGGGGTTGCTTACCATCAGAGCAACCCCTCTTGTCAAATATCGTGCTTGGTAATTGGAAATACGCTCCTTTTTTTGTCAGCCGGAGTAGAATTTGGTGGTTTATTTTGTTGTCATTTCTGTTGTCCGGGTTATTTCAGGGTTGTAATCCGGATATTGTCTTGTAACTCAAACCTTTCCATCCTTTTATTTTTGTCTAAATCCTTTGATTGTAGCGTCTCATTAGTGTTGTATAGGTTTGTTCTGAAGGTTGTACCCCAGTTTGTTGTGCTTGTTTTGTTTGTACAAACTCTTTTCCCCGTTTGTCTAATGAAATTCTCTGTCTCCCGTTATTGCTAGTCATTTTCTTTGGTTTAAGTCTTTCCCCTTTATAGTTCTTTTTCTGTCAACTCTAGTGACATGACATGCGCGCATAATTTTGGCCTAATCTTAAAAGTTAATCATGAGGCAATTGGAAGATGATTGGGGCAGTTAAGGGAAATAAGAAAATATTGAGATCACTTGAAGACCTGAACCATGTGAGATTGTGGTCCAATAATGCTTTAAAATTGACAAATGGAAAGGGCGAATATGTGTATTATTATCAAGTATGGCACGAGCAGAAGATGTTACGAATGACTGATTAATGGCGTTGTCTGTACTTGGCATGTTTTGAAGATTGGAATGACGGGGGCGTTTTGTTCTGCTACCTAAATACTTTACCATTCGTTACCCTTTTGAACCTTATTTTGTTTATTTCATACCCCGCTTTCGAAATCAGTAGCAAAGATTAGAAACGTAAGCATGAAAAGATAAAGAAAAGAAAAAGAAAAGAAAAACAACAAAAGAGTAAAGGAAAAAGAAAAAGGAAAAAAAAAGAAAAGGAAAATAATAAATAAGGGAAAAAATAAAAAAAGACTATAGCAACAAGGAAATCAATTGGGAACTACGGTTGACCTGATTCGTCAAAGAGGATACGTAGGCGCTTCACGACTAGGTCATGGTGTAACAAAAAATCAAAAATCCACAAGCAAGAAACTGGGGCAAAGGTTCTGTTTGTTGTAAATAAATCTAGTTCCGAAGGTTGTAATCTTGAACCCAAATTGATGTGTTTTTGAGCCTTTAAGTACCCTTTCTTTCTAGCCTTATCCAAAATCCCACATTACGGTCCAAAGAAAGACCTTCCGATCAATATTCAAAAGATGCCAAGTCAGGCAAATGGAAGTCGAGAATAACACTCCGATCCCAAGCAGAAAAGAAATAAAATAAGAGAGTCTTATCGGTAACTCCTCAATCCCCAGCAGAAAGGTACGTAAATGAGAGAGTCTTACCAGTGAAAACCTTTACAGGCACCATAAGACGATGAAAGCTGTGAGAAATCATAAAATGAGAGAGTCTTATTGGTGAAAACCTTCACAGGCACCATGAGGCGATTATAAGTTGAGAGAAAAACCAAAATGAGAGAGGCTTGCTAATGAAAACCCTTCGGGAATTACAAGTTGAATAAGGACTGAAAATCATATGGGAAATCACCAGACGAGAATTGTGAAAGGTGATTAACGATGGAGGATAGGCCACATGTGCATGTCATGACCATTAGAGTTGGTATCCACGTCTGATAGGTTTCTACTTCATAGTTTTTTCGTTGGGAGTCATCTTTTTCATTGTCTTTTATTCTGTTCTTTTATCTTGTCCATTTCCCCTTCCTGAGTCTGTTTGGTCAGAACAAGCGAGAAATGACTTCAAAATTTGCCATCAACTTTCCAATTATGCAAGACGAGATCTGACTAGTACATCAAAGTGGTATAAGTCAGAAAAGGACAACAAAAGCGCACTGAGCTGGTAATAGTCAACATACTTTGAGATTCGTGCAAATACCTTGGATCGGTCCATTCATGGGAAGTGCAACAAGAAGAGGGCCAGGGTGAATGAATCAAAGGTATATTCTATAATGAGGCTGACAAAAGGGTGGACTAATGTCAAGAAGGATATCCCCAGCAGAAATCGAAGGTTATAGACCTCAGGGTCAAGGCCAGTGGACAAATCAAGAAAGAACAACGCGGAGAGCGATGGACGTAATTTGGAAATTCATATGAGACTCAAAGGTCGGGGAAATGCCAGTTCACGAGCAATGCCACAAAAAAAAATATTGAGTCCAAACGAAGAAAAGATGTTTCAGTGATACAGATGATAGAGAAAGCGGTGAATCAGTAAACAGGCAAGATCTTCAAATGGAAATCACCTGTCATGGGAAATATGTTGGGTCGGATGAGGAAACTAGAAATAATAGTTGGAAAGTTTTGTGACTAAGGAGTAGTCAGAAGGTCAGAATTTCTTCAACCAAGTTCAAGGCGGTCGAGTGAAGCAGAGCGTGGAAATGGAGAAATCATCCCCAGCAAGAGTGTCACAACTGACCACCACTTTCAAAACTGACAAATTTTTCTTTTTATGTAACAGGGATAAAGCAGCGCAAATAAAAAAATAGAAAATAAAAATAAAAAATCATCCCCAGTAGGAGTATCACAAACAATCACCACATTTTAAACTGACAATTTTTTTTTTATTCGAAACAGGGTCAGGAAATGTTATTAGTGGCGGAAAGGTATGATACAAGGAAGATTATCAAACTGGGGCAGAAAATTTTTCTTCCATTTTGAAAATTTTCCTAAAGTTGGGTACCCGCTTGAGGAAAGAAGAAAGATAATACCCCAGCAGTGTTATCCCCAGCAAAAAAAAATTATATAATTTTCCAGCAGTGTTATCCCCAGCAGTTTGCAGAAGAGTGAAACATCAGTTTTGAGGAAAGTAGTTTTGAAGGAGGAAGACAATACAAGTTTTGAGGGAAGCAGTTTTGAAGAAAGTTAATTCAAGTTAAAAGGAAAATGGTTCAGGAAGCAAGGGGGAACAATGGCAATACAAGTGCAGTTTTAAGTTGTTATTGGAGTCAGGAGCCCGCCTGAAGATTGGAATGGCGTTTTATTTTCTAAGTTGTTGTTGAAGTCAGGAGCCTACCTGAAGATCGGAATGGAATTTTATTTTCTAAGTTGTTGTTGAAGTCAGGAGCCCGCCTGAAGATCGTAATGGCGTTATCTTTTAAATTGAAATTGAAGTTTTAAATTATAGTTGAGTCAGGAGCCCGCCTGAAGAGCGGAAATGCGTTATATTTTCTAAGTTGTTGTTGGAGTTAGGAGCCCGCCTGAAGAGCGGAAAGGCGTTATATTTTTAAGTTGTTGTTGAAGTCAGGAGCCCGTCTGGAGATCGGAATAGCATTATATTTTTTTTAGTTGTTGTTGAGGTCAGGTGCCCGCCTGAAGATCGGAATGACGTTTTATTTTAAAGTTGGTGTTGAACTCAGGAGCCCGCCTGGAGATCGGAATGGCGTTTTATTTTCTAAGTTGTTGTTGAAGTCAGGAGCCCGCTGGAGATCGAAATGGCATTTTATTTTTAAGTTGTTGTTGAAGTCAGGAACCCGCCTAGAGATCGGAATGGCATTTTATTTTCTAAGTTGTTGTTGGAGTCAGGAGCCCGCCTGAATAGCGGAAAGGAGTAACTTTTTAATTCAAGAAGTCAGTAACCCGCCGGGAGAGCGGAAGGTCACAACAAAAAATCTGCAGCATAAATCCAAATTCAGAAATCAGAAGGAAGGCAACAATGGCCGGAAGAAGGTAGTTCAAGCTCCGAAGGAATAGTAATTCGAAGCTCACAAGAAGGAAATAAGCAGTTCGAGTTCGGTAATCAAGAGGGAATACAAGTCAAGTCAGAAGTAAAAAAATATCAGAGGAAACAGAAAAGCAAGCAAGGCAACAAGAGACACAGGAAGAGCAAGTTAAAGATCTAGATAAGATTTTGCAATTCATAGACTAGTTTAGTCTAGCTTCTTATTTTCTTTTTAGCATGGTTTAATAAGGAGGTCAGTAAGCAGTAGCAGCAACAGCAACAGCAGTAACAGTAAAACCTAAGTTTCATGGTAGTCCCAGCTACCAAAACTTCCCGAACTACATTGACCTGATTCCCTTTTAGCCAGGGATATGTAGGAGACCTTTTGAAGCAAAGGTTCGGTCAAATATTTCAAAAGATGCTTCACACGGAGTACTCAAACGGGCAAAAATCGCTCGTATCCGCTCACTTTGTCTTTGCATGAAAACTGTTCATGTTTTCGAGCAAAGAGGGGCAGCTGTGAGCACGTGATTTTTTCCCCATACGAACTACTCCCAAAGAAATCAAAACAAAAATCATCTGTTTTATTGTGTGCATTTTTGTGAATGTTTCGTGATATTTTGCATTTGTGTTTGCATGTTTATTTGTTTAAATTAATGAAAATACAAAAAAATATGTCGCGTTTGCAGTCAGGATTTAATTCTACAATAAGGAGTAATTAAGTTCGTTTTATAAAAATGAAAAATCATAAAAAATAATGTACTTTGCATTTTTAGTATCTAACATCAAATTGTGTGATTTTATTTTTAATTGGTAGTTAATCATGTGTGATAATTGTTATTAGAAGTTAATTAGTATTTTAGATAAGTTAACTTAGTTCTTAATTTAATTTAGTTTTTTTAGAATTTTAGTTTTGGAAAAGAAATTTAAAAAAAAGAAACAAAAGAAGAGGGAAATCGGATTGGGCCCTCTTATTTAATTTGAAATAACCAGGCCCAAGTTTTAAACCCCCAAACCAGCCCAAATTACCCCTTAACCGGTCCAGTCATACAGACCAACCCAAACGACGCCGTTTGGTCACGCTTGATCTGAATCGTTGATCTCATTAGATCGAACGGTTCAGTCCGCCTCAGATTTGCCAAAATGACATCGTATCATGCCAATTGATCCAAGCCGTTTGATTAGTTTGATCAAATGGTCTGGATTGTCCCACTCTCACCTGACCTGTTCCCATCAAAGACCGATCCGATCTCGAGGAAATTAAAACGATGTCGTTTCCATTAATGAATGGATCCAAGCCGTTGATCTCATCAGATCGAACGACCCAGATTCATTCCCACATCTCGTATATATATTTCCAAAGAGACCCAGCCCCCCCTCAGAACACCCCACCTTCTTCATCTCTAATGCCACAGACCACCGTCGACCACCCACCGAAAATCGCCTCATGGCGGTTCTGGTAGTCCAAACAACCCCATTTGTACACTATAGCTTCCCCACAACATCCTTTTTCAAAACCCCCAATCAGCTTCATTCGAATCACAGCCCAACGTTTCGAATCTTAGATCGAAGCTCAGCCAAAAAAACCTAATCCATCCAATAGCCACCAAACTTACACCCGTTGACCACTAGACCACCCTCATCCCTAAACTGCCGTTAGCTCCTTTCGAATCACCCCAGAAACTCTCGAATAATGAATTGAGACCAAGAACCCTAATGCCTCCACATGATTCCCCTATGGCGCCGTTGCCTTGAACCCGCCCCAATAACCCCCAAGGCATCATCTCAAGTCTGTGGGCGCCCCAAGACTGATCAATCTCGAGATGGTGCACTTCCACTATTCTTCACAAAGAATAGACGATTTACACCGTCTCGAGGCTAAATCAGAGCTACCAATTGGTGTTCGAGTTTAATTAAGCTAAGTGTTCTATTCTTTTGCTCATGACTGTCGCCTTCTACTCCTTTTCTTCTTTATCTGATTGTGTTTATGTTCCTATTAAATTTAGTTTAAATTCGAACCCAGTCCCTTGGTTTGTGTCGTGGTTAATTCATGTTCATTTTTGTCTGAAGTTTGATAGTTCTCGTCAAGTGACTCGATGTCAAGTGTCTTATGTGCTGATCCTTAGATCCGTAGCTTCAGGACCAATCGTCAATATGCTTTCAGTGTTCCTACATTGTGTATAGGTCTAATTTAGGATTTGTGTTAGTTCATTTCTATGTATCTGTGACAATCATGGTTTGAGAGTTGAATTTGGTAGTTTAATATGATTTTTGTTCTGATTCAATGGTCTTTACCTTGATGTTGTTTGATCTAATCTGAGGTCTAGCTTGAACTACTGACTGAATTTGATGAGTTGAATTGGTTATAGCTGATAAGTTGTGTACAGATTGAAGGGGTTGAGGTAGGATAGTAGTTTCAGGGGGTTAATCTGAGTGGTCTGTCAGTAAGGTACTATTGTACCATTAAATAATGTATTTGTTTAATAATAAGTGGGGAACAAGACATTTTTGTATGGGTAAGGGTTAAGTAAAGTAATTAAAAAATAAGTCACCCATGCTTAATTGAATTAAACAATGAATTAGACATATAGTAGTGGGATTCAGGGAATATCATGGGCAAAGAATGGTTTTGATAATTGTTTTAAGAGCTGTGAAGGGTCTGTTTTGGGGTATAAACGGGGACGGGGAGGGAGAATTTTGGAGAGTCTTAAATAGTCTAAAATCAATGTTAGAGAAATAGAGAGATAAGGCATTCAGTTTTCCTTTGAAAGGCAGGACTAATTGTGATAGTGGAGTTTTCATGGAGTTCTTTGAGAGCTTTGAAAGATCAGTTTGAAACTAAAAACAGACTGAGAATGCCTACATATACACTTGTCTTGCTGTTCCATTGAGAGGTCTTTTTTGAATAAGTTAGAGAAGGTCTTGGAATCAGTTTAGGGCAGTCAGTTTGTCCCATTAACACTGTTCCATTGAAGTTTTGGTCCAGTTTTGGTCCAATTCAAGTTTCAGCTGAATCTTTTGGGTGTTGGCTATTACTGTTGGATTTTACAAATCATTTCCCACCTTGCTTGAGTGTGTTTCTGGTTTGGTATTGCTGTTGCTGTTCGATTTTACAATTCTTTCTGGACTGTGGTCGAGTGCTATTCTGGTTTAAAACTGGTGTTGAGCTGTTCTGAATTCTATTGTTGCTGTTGGTATTATCTGCTGCTGCTGATTGCTCTTTCTTCTTCTTCTTCTATTTCTATCATCTAGGTACACATTCTGAAAAACCATGTGTTAATGTAAATTTGAATTGGAAATTGAAGTTGAGATGAAATAGAAATGTAGTCGTTGATTCATTACTTGTTGTCATTTACTGCTTTATTAGTTCACTAAAGGGTAGTTAGTTCTATAATTTTTAGGATGAGTTCGTAAATATAGTTTGCTTGTAACGGACTGTGTAAACTGATAATTCTCAGATTCATAAGAGTTTTCGATATCCTGTTAGGTTAGCAGCACCCTTCACGTTGACAAGAAGTTAGTAGCCTATTAGCTTCTACATTTGTTTAAAAGCAAACTCAGAAGAACATTTAGTGATTGTTTCTATCTTCAATGTAGTATCTTATTAGTTAATTTGTTAGTTTTTTTTGGGCTCGTTTTCACCGCAGCAGTTAATGTTAGTTTAAAATCTATTTTGGTTTGGGTTGCGCTACTATAGAAGTTGAATGCAGAGTAGTAAATATATTAACAATGGAAATTGGTAGTGGTTCCAATAATCTAAAAACATATGTAGTCTTCGATTGATTTGCTTCCAGAGTTAGCTTGCAAATAAGTAGTTAAATGATGGTCGGGTAGTTGTTAAAATGAGGCAGACATTAGATTTTCAAAGGCTAAATGAATTGAATGAGTACATAAAACTGAGTTCAGGTCTGCATTTTTGACTAATTTGGATAAATACGTTCTAAGTCTGAGTATAATAATTAGAACCAAAGCAATCATCATCACTTGGATTCAATCAAAATAACTTGAAGAAACTCTCAGTAAACTAATTGTATGAAGTGAATTTAGGTTGAGGGTTCGGGCTCAACAGCCCATGTGCACGAAATAAAGGCTTCAATGCCTTATTGGGCGGCCTAGGTCCCGTTCGGCCGTATGTGTACGTTAGGCCTGGGCCCAGGCGTATAACCGTCCAGTTATATTTTTATAAAAATACAAGCTGCTTGTTTCGAATGATTTGCTGGCAATTTTTTGTCTGTTACTTGTTATGCTATTGCACCTAATTAAGTTGATATTGAATCACGAGAATCCGGCTTTTTCATATATATATTAATTAACTAGGATTCTTTCTCTTATTTTAGAGACAATAGAAATAGAAAGCCGTAGCTACTTTTAGGTTTGTCCTTTAAATAATAAATGAGATGAGCCTCGTTAAAACAAAGCTATAAATTATGGGCCCCTCGTTAAATGGATATATTACAACACTTAGATTTCGGGACGGGCCGTTTAGCGAATTTCACGGCCTTCCCCAATATAATAACACGTTAGACACTTTAGGCGCGCTTTAATAATTTTACCTTCCTAAACTCGGGTGTGCATTTCATGTGACCCAAATCCAAATCCTAAAACGTTGAATAAAATGTGTTTCGGATTGCGGGTGCATTTCATGTGACGCTATCCAAAGACTCGTTTTAAACGACGTTCAACTTTCTTATAAATTTTTTTCAATAAAAGCGGTCAAAATTAAATTTGCACATAGGTTCAACATATATTAAAATCATATAATTTAAGCCAAATATAACAGTTGAGCGACCGTGCTAGAACCACAGAACTAGGGAATGCCTAACACCTTCTCCCGGGTTAACAGAATTCTTTATCCAGATTTCTGGTTCGCGGACTGTTAAACAGAGTCAATCTTTTCCTCGATTCGGGATTTAACCGGTGACTTGGGACACCATAAATCTCCCAAGAGGTGACTCTGAATCTTAAAATAAATTCCGTTTCAATTGTCGTTTAATTGGAAAAACACCCTCTATTACGCCCCTTCGCGGGGTGTAGTAGGCAAAAAGGAGGTGTGACAATACTCAGGAGAGTGGTGCTGCTCTTGCTGGGTAGAAAATTTTGACTCATGAGTTTTCCTCTGCACCACCGTCGACTGTGGGATGGTAAAGATGGGCATAATAGTAGAGGTTGTCTGATTGGTTGGGAATGACAATCTTTGAGAGCATGCAACAGAAGTCCTAGTTGTAGTCGTACAGTTGGGATAAGGACTGAACCCAGCTGGACAGGATTGATCAGACAATGAAACCGGAATGGTAGTAGTCGAGATGGATGTGAACTTTGGGAAGCCATGAGAAGAAAAAGCGGTCCTTGGCTATTGGCCCATGCTTGACACATTTCAGTTATTTTTTGTTTCAGTAGTCTACTTTCCTCAATCACATTACACTTTTATTGGACCCTCTGACCCTAAGTCTCTTGAGCATTTGTAATAGCTTTGATGTGAGTTGTCATTGACACTTTTTTCTTGGATCTTGTGTTGCCAACTTACCCCAAACCGACCACCTCAACTTTATTTATAATTCAAAACAAAACATGTTAGAATGGACTCAATCACTCCGTATTATTATCAACATTTTTAAACTTTTGTTTTTCATTCATTTTCTTCTTATTTTTTTCTTTTTTTCTCATTTTTCTTTTTAATGGTTGATCGACCTGATGTGGGTTGCCTACGTATCATGTGGAGACATGAATCAGATCTTGCGTAGTTTAAGAAGATTAGGAATAAAACAAATAAGCTAACTCTTTTTTTTGGATTTTGAGTTTTTTTATCTCTTTTTTTTCTTTTTAAATTTTCGAAAGAAAAACTTATATAAAGAAGAAAGAAAATATTTTTTTATTACAATTTTTGAAATTTCGAAAGAAAAACTTCTAAAGAAGAAAAAAAATACTTTTTGGATTTTGAAATTTTATTTTTTGAATTTATGAAAGAAATAATTCTAAAGAAAAGAGAAAATATTTTTGAATCTTGAATTTTTTTTGAATTTTCAAAAGAAGAATAAAAATATATTTGGATTTTTGAGAAAAATTAAAAGAAATTTTTTTTTTTGTATTTTTAAAAATTTAGGATATAAAAAAAAGACTTTCTAAAGAAGGAAGTAAATGAAAATAATTTTGAATTTTTTTTTTAAATGGTGGGCTGGAACCGGTGAGGTTTGCCTACGTATCTCACATCTGGTGAGAATAAGACCCGCGTAGTTCGGCCATTTTTGACATAAAAATATGATATTTGACTCACTCTTTTGAAATATATTTTTTTTTCAAAAATTCGACAGAGTTTCGGGATATTTTCAAATACCAAAATTTTATAAACTGAGTAAATTCTCTATCCTACTTCACTCTTGATTTTTCTCTTTATTAACCGGTCAAATGCAAGCTCAGACAAATAAATATTCACATAGCACATAGGATGCTTCAAGATGGTCTTTATTTTGGGTATACATGTCCTAGACGGACCCAACCCCTGTGTTGAGTCCCCAAGGTCAAATGCACGTGATGCAAATAACTGTTCCTACTAGAGATCCGACATGAGGTTGCGTTATTCTAGGTCTAACACCTGGGGTTTTTTGTCTAGACTTGGGTTAACCGAGCGGACAATTGGGATCAAGGAGGGGGCAACGTACCGGGAGCACGAAAGTCTATCCAGCCTTGTTGCTTGACTAGCCCCTGTCTTATTTGGTATAATTTCTACAGAAAAAGTAGGCCACGCGAACGTGTTAACCATTTTCAGAAGACTCAGACGGGTGACGTAAGAAGACATTTAAATACAGTTCAAGTAATATCAAAGCGGTAAATGGTAGTTAGCACATTCAATCCACAAAATACAGTAATATCAACAATAAAGCCAAATAAAAATCACATTAACAAGCTCGAATTCTTGAACCATGAACCAAAGTTCTGGGTTTATTTCCCCAGCAGAGTCGCCGGAGCTATCATATCTCCTTTTTTACACACACCCCAAGAGGGTATATAAGGGAGTTTTTCTAATTAAAGTGACATAAATTCAAAATGAGATTATGTATTAATCGGATTCGCTACTTGGAATAAGTTATGGTGTTCCAAGTCACCGATATATTTAAATCCCAAAGCGAGAAAGTTTTATTTTTAAAGAGTTTGCGAACCAGAAATTCTAAATAAGAAATTTTGTTAACCCGGGAGAAGGTGCTAGGCACTCCCGGGTTCCGTGGTTCTAGCACGGTCGCTTAGTGATTATTACTCGGCTTAATTGTTCAACTACTCATTTTTAGGACCTATGTGCAATTATCTTGTAACCGATTTTAATCACTTGATTTATTCGTAATTAAAGAATTAAGTTACTCGTTCGTATACTCTTTTCTTTTGGCGCGTCAAAAATCATGTCACACGAACGTATCCACAATTTATCACACTTTCTTATTATTAAGAAAGTTTGGCCGAAGTTGATGGACGCATACCTCAATTTATTTTGGGAAACATAATTATATCACCCGAACGTGTACACAATCACTATAATAGGTTAAAACGCGCCTAAAGAATGCTAGCACATTCATGGATTATTTATTTCTAAGGTTAAGATTATTGATTATGTCCTAAGTCATCTCGTTTTGGTATGTACAATCATAAAGAATTCATTTGATCCTAGAAAAATATCTCATCCCAATCGATAGATCAAATGAGATATGAATATGGGCTAGCTAATTCTGACTTTGGACCAAATTTTATTATTGACTTTGGACCGCTAGACTTGAAGTGTTGGGGCCTAAAAATTTTCTTTTCTGTTAGCCCAAAAGACCAATTTCTTAAGAAAGATAATCTAACACCAAGAACATTCATACTACTGCAAATATTCATCAATGTGTAAAACAACAAACAAGAGAGAATTAAACTTAATTCAGTAGGAATATCATCCAGGAAAATAATAAAACAAATATGTGACGGGGTACTTAACGCAACAATTTTATGAAAAGGTAGTCAAACCAATATTTAAACAAAACACCCACAAATATGTAAGCAAAGATTTGAGATAGAAGATTGCACCTTTAGTTACAAAATCTCTCCTTTATTAGCAAACTTCTCCAATGAAATTACAACATATGAAATTGACGCCGAATAGACTCCAAACTCAAATAGAGGCGCAACAGCACCGGAACCTCAAAGGAGACCTCCAATGGAACCTCTGATTCTCGGACTCACTCGACTAATGTCGTGGGTAGAAAACAAAGTTGTTTCATAGCCGGTTTGGACTGTTTTTTAACCAATTTTACTCCCAGTTTTGTGCTGATTTTTACACCAGACATAAGGCGATAAAATGGGGTGCGAGGAGGTTGAGATTTGGAGGAAAATGGGTAGTTTATATGGCTGATTTTTAGCAGTAACACAATTATTTTGGGGCTAGTTTGGGGTCGTTTTTGGACAGCTTTCAGGCTGCTTTTTCAACTCAAGTTTGCCGGGCGTTTTGCTGGAGTTTTTGGCCAGTTTTCATGGAGTTTCGGGCTGTTTTTCAGCAGAGAAAGGTGCTGTGTTTTGGTAGTTGAACTGCTGCGTTTTTCGTGGTGGTGCAGCAGCTCTTTTGGTTGAGTTTTGGATGGCGTTTTGCTGGTTTGGAGGCTGTTTTGAAGCTGCTTTTCAGCTGTGTTTACTGGGTTAAAGAGGGGACGTTTCTGGGCTGATTTTGTGGTGGTTTTTCAGCTAAAAGGCTGCTGGAGTTTGGCTGGTTTTTAACTTCAAAGAGGTGGCTAACCGTAGTACTTTACATGGTGTTTGGGGCAGCAGTTATGATTGTTTGATGGTGTTTTCATGGAAGATAGATGCTGGAGTTATGGGAGGTTTTTGCTAGTTTTCATAGCCATGCTAAGTTGGAGAAGAAAGGAGTTTCTTTGCTGCTGCTCACAATCTTTTACTAATCCCCTTCTCTCGTCACTCTATCTATCTATATACGCCCTTTTCATAAAAAGTCCAGCTGTGAGTGAGTGTGGGCAAAAATGATTGGTGGGGCTAGGTGTTCTCCAAGATTTGTGTAAAAGAAATGTGAGAAAATTTTCTTTTCTCTTCTCCCACGTGAAGGAGTAGTGCAGGTGAATTAAAATGGTGCATGAGAACAAAAAAGGTTTGTTACAAAGGATAAGGAGGAATATTGCTAGGTGTTAATTTTTCATTAGTCTCTTTTTTGTTAAATTTTTTTATAGTAAATAAATATAAATAAAAAACAAAAATATACTCCTCCTAAATTAAAAATAGCAAGGTAAAATTACTAAATACTCAATATTTATTTGTTAAACTAAGCTAAATAAAATTATATCCTTTTTTTTTTGTCGAAACTTTTCTTTCTTTGTAAAAATGAAAATAAAACTAATACTCTAAAAATATATAACTCTTTTTGTAATTTTCAATTTATCTAAAATAAACCTATAAAAAAAGGTGAAATAAACTAAAATATTAAAATCTATTTAAATACAAAAAAGTAAGAGGAAAAATCAAACATGGTAAAAAAATTAGGTGCTCACAGCTGCCCCTCTTTGCTTGGAAACATTAAGAGTTTTCGGCAAAGACAAAGTGAGCCATGTGACTAATTTTTTGACCATATCGTTATTCAAAAGAGGAAGAAAATAAAAGAAAAAGGTGCAACCGAGTCCTGGTTTTGGACAATCTACATATCCCTAGCTATAAGGGAATCAGGTCGCGTGTAGTTCAAGAGTGAATGAGGTGATGGAGTACCGAGGTTGGGAGCCGAGTGAGGTACCGTCGAGGTTCCGGTCCACGGTCCCGTTGTTGCATCAAAATCAAAAATAAAAAAAGACTAACTAAGCCTATCAGCTACAAGTTATAAGATTCATATCTATAAATCTTTTGAAGCTTGATATTGAGTCTTGGTTGGTTTTTCGAGCGGACTCTGATCTGAATCTTGATGCTTGTTAGCTGCAGGTGCTGGTCCTTTCTTCTTCAGCTTTTCGGATCAAGGCAGGACATGCGAAGCTTGTGACTTCAATTATATCTTAAGCAGTCCGCATCTTTCTCCGCTTCTGCATTTTGAGTTCACTTCTTTTCTTCTTTTTCTTTATTCTAGATTGAGACTCATTCTTTTGGTCATCTCGAACCCTGTGTCTCGAGGTCAAACCTACTCAGACACCAAAAACAAACAAACAAACAAAATTTTCTGCCCCAGTTTTCACTAGAAAAATTTCATGACTTATTTGTAACAAAAATCTAAACTTTTTTATTTATTTAAAAGTGATAAAATAAGGATTGTGTATCTTTAATTTAGGAGGAAAGATTAGGGAATGGAGCCCTATATCTAAAATTCTCAACTACGGAATGGTAGCCCTTTGTTGGCAAAAAAAAAAGGCGACTAGGGAATGGAGGCCCTATGTCTAAAATCTCAACTCAGGGATTGGAGCCCTAATGTTGGCAAAAAGGCGACTAGGGAATGGAGGCCCTATGTCTAAAATCTCAACTCAGGGATTGGAGCCCTAATGTTGGCAAAAAGGCGACTAGGGAATGGAGGCCCTATGTCAAAAAATCTCAACTTAGGGATTGGAGCCCTAATGTTGGCAAAACAGGCTACTAGGGAATGGAGGCTCTATGTCTAAAATCTCAACTCAGGGATTAGAGCCCTAATGTTGGTTTAAAAAAATGACTAGGAAATGGATGCCCTATGTCTAAAATCTCAACTCAGGGATTGGAGCTCTAATGTTGGTAAAAAAGGCGACTAGGGAATGGAGGCCCTATGTTGGAAAGTGAGACTATTGACTTGTGTACCTATGTTAAAATGAACCAAGAAGGATTTTTTTTTCTTTTTTTTCTTTTTGAAAAATCAACATTTTTTTTGAGAAAATCATTCTTTTAAACAAATTTCTCAAACGCTCTTTTTTTTTCAAAGGCATGAACAAATGACCTTTTTTTTGGAGACATCCCTTTTTTTCAAATTAGCCTAGAAGAAAATTTGTCAGACTAGATTTCCTATATTAGGAGAAAGATTCATCAGACTAAGATTTTGATCATAGGAGAAAATTCAGACTAGGTCTTTTTATTTTTCTTTAGTTATCTTTGGAGAAAAATTTATCAGACTAAGATTTCTATCCTAGGTGAAATTTCATCAGACTAGGTCTCCTAACTCAGTAGAAAGGTTCATCAGACTAAGATTTTGATCCTAGGAGAAAATTCATCAGACTAGGTCTTTTTTTTTATATCTTAGGAGAAAAATTCATCAGACTAAGATTTCTATCCTAGGAGAAAATTCATCAGACTAGGTCTTTTTTTTTCTTTGGTTATCTTAGGAGAAAGATTCATCAGACTAAGATTTTTATCCTAGGAGAAAGTTCATCAGACTAGGTCTTCTTTCTTAGAAGAAAGATTCATCAGACTAAGATTTCGATCCTAGGAGAAAGTTCATCAGACTAGGTCACTTTCCTTATCTTAGGACAAAAATTCATCAGACTAAGACATTTATCCTAGGAGAAGGTACATCAGACTAGGTATTCTATCTTAGGAGAATAATTCACCAGACTAAGATTTTGATTGGGAAGAAAATCCATCATACTAGGACTTTTTATCCTAGGAGGAAAAATGTGAAGATCAATGGCAAGATTTATGTACAATAGCAAGACAAATAAATGTGAAGATTTGAGAAATTTTCCTTTGTCGGCTCTTCTCTTTTTTTCTTTTTCATCCTTCTCGTTTTTTCCTCGTTTATTATTTTCTTTTCTTTTCTTTTCTTTTTCCATTGTTTTTTTCTTTCTTGAACCACTTTCTTTGCATTGCTTTGTTCCTGTTTCAAACAAAGAAAACTTTGTCAGTTTTAAAAAGTGGTGGTTGGTTTGTGGCCTTGAGTCTTGAGCCGCTTGGCTTTTTCTCGATCAGCCTGAGTCGGTCTCAAGTGACTTTTGTTCTGCACCAACTCTGATTGCTTGGCACCCAATACCATTTGTATTTGCAGCTCACACCAGCCTTATCCCAATCGGAGATTTTTGCTTAGGTGACCTTTTCTGATATCTTGAATGACTTCCTGCTTTTTGAGCAATTTGTGTGTCAGAGAGAATCACTATTCATCTTTGCTTGCGCCAAGTAGGCTGACAAGAGTCTTTGGGAAAGCCTTTGCATGAATCGTTAAGGCACGTTGACAGTAACAACTAAGTGTGCTGGCCAAATTTACTTTATGCAACTGAAAAGCTGGTAGCAGATTTTGAAATCTTTTCTTGCTTATTTTGACAAGGACTGAATCAGAGTGAAATACACAATAATGCAAAGAAATAAATATTAACAAGAAATGCCTCTGTCGGAAGGACAGAAGGAAGAGTTTTTTTTTTGTTTTTTTTTTTTTCAATAACTAGCCTTAATGATCATGACATACATTTTGGACTCAACGTCCTGATCTATCAAGGTAATTCAATCTTTTTTTTTTTGCCATTCTTATGACCTTTGAGGTCGGTGCCAATCCTTCGCATCATCTTAACGACTAACTTTCGACTAGTGGTGCCCCGAGGGGTTTTCACCAATAAGTCTCTCTCATTTGTTCATCTCTGCTTACTGTCGCCTTACAATGCCTGCGAAGGTTTTCACTACTAAGACTCTCTCATTTCTTTTATTTTTCTTTTTCTTTTGTTTTCTTGTGTGAGCAACTGACAGTGTTCTATGTTGTGTGACAACCGTTTCTCATTTCATGCTTCTCTTGGCATTCTTGAAGGCATATCGGGAGGTCTTTAGTTGGAACGTTTTGGATAGGGTTGGATAGAAGGGTCGGCATGAAGGCTCAAAATAAACTCAAAGTAAAGGGGGGTTGTGGACTTATAACTCTTGGAATCGACTCTTTCAAAAGTGAAATAAAATTTCTGTCCCGGTTTCAGATACTAAGGATTGTCATTTTTTTTTGAACTTTTATTTGCTTGGACCGAACTGTGAGGCTGCCTACGTATCCCTTTTTTAAAGGAATCAGGTCTAACGTAGTTCAAACATCTGACCTAACTAATTTTTGTTTTCATCTTTCTTTTCTTTTTTTAATCTTTTTTCTCAAAACAAGTTGCCCTAACTTCTGTTTTCTAGGGGCATGGACCTTTGCCAGTTCTTTTCTTCTTTATTTTTTTTCACTTGAACTTTCTAAGAATTGCCCAATTTGTGCTTTTGGGACTTGGAATTTTTTTTTTTTTTTACTCTTGACTCTAAACTTTATTCCAAAAGAGGGTGGTCAAAGAAAATAACACAGACACAAAGGGGCGACAAAGGGTATAAAGTGTTTGGGTAGCAGAAAAAGGGTCTTCCAATCTCGAGAACGCCAAACATAGTATCTTTTCATCATCACAGCATTGATGAACATGTTTGTCTTCTTGGTGTGACGTGGTCACAAGACACTTTCCATCCCTTAATATCAAACTTTCCAACAAACTTTAATTGATTAAACATCTTCAAGCCCGATCTTCACAATGATTTGAAGGTTAATTTCACTCGACCATAATTCACAAGTATTTCAACTCTTTATTCATCCTTAAAAGTATTTTTTTCAGCTATCCAATTCCAGATTAAATCATTTTCTAAGATCTGACCAAAATTTCCGCATGCATGTCATATTAGAACTAGCGAGAAAAGAGCTAAGAGCAGAATAACACAAAAGGACAAACTGTATTTTATTGAGTAAAGGATGAAAGGGTTTGACAACTAAACAAGCAACCTAAAATCTGAGTTACAACCCTAAAATAACCCGAATAATGAAAATAGCAACAAACAGACGGACAAGACTCACACAGACATAATGGATGTATATAAGGGTTTGACTCAATGAAACAAATAAAATCTGGATCACAACCCGAAAATAACCCAGATAATAAAAAAAATATCAAAACAAGCTACCAAGATTCCTTCCTAGTGAGGAGAGAATGACTTTTCAATTGCTAAGCTTGACATTTAGCCACAAATTTGCTCATCAGAATCACCATGGCCTTCTCCAATTTCAAAATCATTAACTTCAGTTAGAAGGTTCCCGAGAGGATTCTCATACTCCATGTCACCACGCATCATCCCCACAAAGTGTGCATCATCACGTGCAGGTAAAGGATTTTACACGATATTCTGGGTATCATTGTCTTGGATCACAATCAGGTTTTCCTAGATCATCCTTTCTATTTCTTTTTACAAATCCCGACAGCTTTCAATATTGTGCCCCTAGGCATTGGAATGGTATTCAAACCTTTTAGAAGGGTCAAAGCTTCTTGCACAGGAGTCCACATAACTTGGATGAATAGGTGCAATCATGTCATTCTGCTTTAATTTCTCAAACAAGCTTGCATAAGACTCTCTTATTAGTGTAAAATTATATTTCAGCCTTTGTTCCCTCATATACCCCTGGCTTGGATGTGGGTTATAGATCATTCGAGTATTTTGTAGAGGCTGGTGGAGATTTTGCGGTGCTGGTGCTCGCCTTCTGGGGTGTCTTGGTGGTCGGGCAACATACTGAGGTGCAACAACAGAGTATTGAAGGTTCTGAGGTGGATAATACTGCTCAGGGTGAGTCATGGAAAACATGAGGAGGCTGCTCATACCTTCGAGATGTTCTCCTGGGACCTCTTCTCGACCCTGATGTCATCATGATTTCTTCAACCTTCTTATTTGTGTCGCTAAAATTATCAGATTCAACCTGGACAGCCTGAGTTGCAGCTTTAAAAATTGCGTGACTTATAATTTTGCCTGTCTTAAGACCATTCTCTACCACTTCTCCCATTTTGATTGCTTCTGAGAAGGATTTGCCAAATACGGACGTCTTGTTTTGAAAGTAATCTGACTTTTGCGCTTGAAGGAAGACATTGATTAGCTCGTGGTCATCCATGGGTGGATTAACTCGAGCTGCTTGCTCTCTTCATTTAATGGCATATTCCCTGAAACTTTCACTTGGTTTCTTCTTCGGGTTTGAAAGGGAATTGCGGTCTGGGGCAATGTCGATGTTGTATTGGAACTATTTGACAAAGGCCTGTTCCATGTCATGGCATACGTACCAGTGAGAGGTATTTTGATCCATAAACCATTCAGAGGCTGCTCCCGTAAGGCTTTCCCCAAAATAAGCCATCAGTAATTCTTTTTTTCCTCCCGCACCTTTTAGTTGATTGCAATACATTTTAAGGTGGGCTATGGGGTCTCCATGTCCATCATACTTTTCAAATTTGGGAGTCTTGAAACCAGGGGGCAAGTGGACATCGGGGAACATACATAAATCCTTGAAGGCAATGCTCTTCTGACCAGCCCACCCTTGCATGTTTTTCAACTGTTGTTCTAAGCTTTTCACTCTTTGGGTCATTAGTTCCTATGCCATCTTTCGAGGATAGAGCAACGCTTAACTTGCAGTTCATGACACAATGGAGCATCTTAGACAGGCTTCTCAATGTTTGCAGGAAGATCAATCAAGTACGAGTGATACTCAGGAGAGTAGTGCTGCTCTTGTTGGGTAGAAAATTGTGACTCATGAGTTTTCCTCTGCACCACCGTCGACTCTGGGATGGTGAAGATGAGCATAATAGTAGAGGTTGTCTGATTGGTTGGAATGACAATCTATGAGAGCATGCAACAGAAATCCCAGTTGTAGTCGTACAGTTAAGGACTGAACCCAGCTGGACAGGATTGATCAGACAATGAAACCGAAATGGTAGTAGTCGAGATGTATGTGAACTTTAGGAAGTCATGAGAAGAAAAAGACGGTCCTTGGCCATTGGATCATGCTTGACACATTCCAGTCATTTTTTCTTTCAGTAGTCTATTTTCCTCAACTACAGTAGACTCTTGTTGGACCCTCTGACCCTGAGTCTCTTGAGCATTTGTAATAGCTTTGATGTCAGTTGTCATTGACACTTTTTCCTTGGATCTTGTGTTGTCAGCTGACCACAAACTGACCACCTCAACTTTCTTTATAATTCAAAACAAAAACATGTTAGAATGGACTCAGTCACTCCTTATTATTATCAACATTTTTAAACTTTTATTTTTCATTCATTTTCATTTTTTTTTTCATTTTTCTTTTTAATGGTTGATCGAACCTGATGTGGGTTGCCTACGTATTATGTGGGAACATGAATCAGATCTTGTGTAGTTCAGGAAGATTAATAATAAAACAAATAAGCTAACTCTTTTTTTGGATTTTGAGTTTTTTTTCTTTTTAAATTTTCGAAAGCAAAACTTATATAAAGAAGAAAGAAAATATTTTTTGATTACTATTTTTGGAATTTCGAAAGAAAATATTTTTTGGATTTTGAAATTTTATTTTTTGAATTTATGAAAGAAATAATTCTAAAGAAAAGAGAATATTTTTGAATCTTGAATTTTTTTTGAATTTTCGAAAGAAGAATGAAAATATTTTTGGATTTTTGTGAAAAATTAAAAAAAATATATTTTTTTTGTATTTTCAAAAATTTAGGATCTAAAAGAAAGACTTTCTAAAGAAGGAAGTAAATGAAAATAATTTTGGATTTTTTTTAAAATGGTGGGCTGGAACCGTTGAGGTTTGCCTACGTATCTCACATCTGGTGAGAATCAGACCCGTGTAGTTCGGCCATTTTTGACATAAAAATATGATGTTTGACTCACTCTTTTGAAATACATTTTTTTTTCAAAAATTCGGCAGAGTTTCGGGATATTTTCAAATACCGGAATTTTTCAAAACCGAGTAAATTCTCTATCCTACCTCACTCTTTGTTTTTCTCTTTATTAAACGGTCAACATGCAAGCCAAGACAAATAAATATTCACATAGCACCTAGGATGCATCAAGATGGTCTTTATTTTGGGTACACCTGTCCTAGACGGACCCAACTCTTGTGTTGAGTCCCCAAGGTCAAATGCATGTGATGCAAATAATTGTTCCTACTAGGGATCCGGCATGAGGTTGCGTTATTCTAGGTTTAAAACCTAGGGTTTGTTGTCTAGACTTGGGTTAACCGAGCGGACAACTAGGGTCGAGGAGGGGGCAACATACCGGGAGCACGAAAGTCTACCCGGTCTTGTTGCTTGCCCAGCCCCGTCTTATTTGGTATAATTTCTACAGAAAAAGTATGACACGCGAACGTATGCACCATTTTCAGAAGACTCAGATGGGTGGCGTAAGAAGACATTTAAATACAGTTCAAGTAATATCAAAGCGGTAAATGGTAATTAGCAAATTCAATCCACAAAATACAGTAACATCAACAATAAAGCTAAATAAAAATCACATTAACAAGCTCGAATTCTTGAACCCTGAACCAAAGTTCTGGGTCCCCAGCAGAGTCGCCAGAGCTATCACATCTCCTTTTTTACACACACCCCGACAGGGTATATAAGGGAATTTTTCTAATTAAAGTGACATAAATTTAAAATGAGATTATTTATTCATCAGATTTGCCACTTAGAATAAGTTACGGTGTTCCAAGTCACCGGTATATTTAAATCCCAAAGCGAAGAAGTTTTATTTTTAAAGAGTCTGCGAACTAGAAATTCTCGATAAGGAATTCTATTAACCCGGAGAAGGTGCTAGGCACTCTCGGGTTTCGTGGTTCTAGCACGGTCGCTTAGTGATTATTACTCGGCTTAATTGTTCAACTACTCATTTTTAGGACCTATGTGCAATTATCTTTTAACCGCTTTTAATCACTTGATTTATTCGTAATTAAAGAATTGAGTTACGCGTATGTATACTCTTTTCTTTTGGCGCGTCAAATTGCACAATTGATCACACTTTATTATTATTAAGAAAGTTTGGCCGAAGTTGCACGGACGCATACCATAATTTATTTTGGAAAACATAATTATATTACGCGAACGTGTACACAATCACTATAATAGGTTCAAACGCGCCTAAAGCACGCTAGCGCATTCATGGATTATTTATTTCTAAGGTTAAGATTATTGATTATGTCCTAAGTCATCTCGTTTTTGGTATGTACAATCATAAAGAATTCATTTGATCGTAGAAAAATATCGGGGCAATTGTATCTATACCCGCTTTTTGTGCCACATTTTAACCTGTGCCCGCTTTGCAAAAAAAATTGCAAGCGTACCCGCTTTTTCACATAACTTCAGCCCACGGGGCTGAAGTTTTTCTTTTGTACTGGAAAACTTCAGCTGAAGTTAACTTCAGCCCAAGGGGCTGAAGTTTTTTTTTGTACTGGAAAACTTCAGCTGAAGTTTTTATCTTTGTAACCTAAAAACTTAAGCTCTAGAGCTTAAGTTTTCCAGTTATAAAATAAAAACTTAAGCAGTTTCCAGCTTAAGTTTTCCGGTTATAAAATAAAAACTTAAGCAGTTTTCCAGCTTAAGTTTTTCTGTTATAAAATAAAAACTTAAGCTCCAGAGCTTAAGTTTTCTAGTTATAAAATAAAAACTTAAGCTCTAGAGCTTAAGTTTTTCAGTTATAAAATAAAAACTTAAGCAGTTTCCAGCTTAAGTTTTCAGTTATAAAATAAAAACTTAAGCAGTTTTCCAACTTAAGTTTTCCAGTTATAAAATAAAAACTTAAGCAGTTTTCCAGCTGAAGTTTTTCTTTTGTACTGGAAAGCTGAAGTTTTTGTCTTTGTAACCGGAAAACTTCAGCTCTACAGCTGAAGTTTGCCAGTTATAAAATAAAAATTTCAGCTCTAGAGCTGAAGTTTTTGTTTAGTAACCCAGAAACTTCAGCTCTAGAGCTTAAGTTTCCCAGTTATAAAATAAAAACTTCCGCTGTAGAGCTGAAGTTTCTATGTTGTAACTAGGAAACTTCAGCTTTAGAGCTGAACTTTTTGTTTAGTAGCCAGCTCTAGAGCTGAAGTTTTCAAGTTATAAAATAAAAACTTCAGCTCTAGAGCTGAAGTTTGCCTGTTACAAAATAAAAACTTCAAATAAAAACTTCAGCTCAAGTTTTCAAGTTATAAAATAAAAACTTCAGCTCTAGAGCTGAAGTTTTTATTTAGTAACCCGAAAACTTCAGCTCTAGATCTGAAGTTTTTGTTTAGTAACCCGGAAACTTCAGCTCTAGTTATAAAATAAAAACTTCAGCTCTAGAGCTGAAGTTTTTGTTTAGTAACCCGGAAACTTCAGCTCTCTAGAGCTGAAGTTTTTCAGTTATAAAGGGAAGCTGAAGTTTTTTAAAAAGTGGGTACGGATGCAAACAAAAAGACAAAGCGGCTATAGGTTAAAGAGGGGCGTCCAAATAGGGCGCCCCGTGCAATTTTTACAAAAATATCTCATCCCAATCGATAGATCAAATGAGATATGAATATGGGCTAGCTAATATTGACTTTGGACCAAATTTTATTATTGACTTTGGACCGCTAGACTTGAAGTGTTGGGCCTAAAAATCTTCTTTTCTGTTAGCCCAAAAGACCAATTTCTTAAGAAAGATAATCTAACACCAAGAACATTCATACTACTGCAAATATTGATCAATGTATAAAACAACAAACAAGAGAGAATTAAACTTAAATCAGTAGGAATATCATCCAGGAAAATAATAAAACAAATATGTGACGGGGTACTTAACGCAACAATTTTATGAAAAGGAAGTCAAACCAATATTTAAACAAAACACCCACAAATATGTAAACAAAGATTTGAGATAGAAGATTGCACCTTTAGTCACAAAATCTCTCCTTTATTAGCAAACATCTCCAATGAATTTATAACATATGAAATTGACGCTGAATAGACTCCAAACTCAAACAGAGGCGCAATGGCACCGGAACCTCAAAGGCGACCTCCAATGGAACCCCTGATTCTCAAACTCACTTGACTAATGTCGTGGGTAGAAAACAAAATTGTTTCATGACCGGTTTGGACTGTTTTTCAACCAATTTTACTCCCAGTTTTGTGCTGATTATTACACCAGACATATGGCGATAAAATGGGGTGCGAGGAGGTTGAGATTTGGAGGAAAATGGGTTGTTTATATGGCTGATTTTCAGCAGTAACACAACTGTTTTGGGGCTAGTTTGGGGTCGTTTTTGGACAGCTTTCAGGCTCCTTTTTCAACTGAAGTTTGCGGGGCGTTTTGCTGGAGTTTTTGGCCAGTTTTCATGGAGTTTCGGGCTTTTTTTCAGCAGAGAAAGGTGCTGTGTTTTGGAGGTTGAACTGCTGCGTTTTTCGTGGTGGTGCAGCAGCTCTTTTGGTTGAGTTTTGGATGGCGTTTTGCTGGTTTGGAGGCTGTTTTGAAGCTGCTTTTCAGCTGTGTTTTCTGGGTTGAAGAGGGGACATTTCGGGGTTGAAGAGGGGACATTTCTGGGCTGATATTGTGGTTGTTTTTGCAGCTAAAAGGCTGCTGGAGTTTGGCTGATTTTTTACTTCAAAGAGGTGGCTAACAGTAGTACTCTACATGGTGTTTGGGGCAGCAGTTATGGTTATTTGATGGTGTTTTCATGGAAGATAGATGCTGGAGTTATGGGAGGATTTTGCTAGTTTTCATGGCCATGCTAAGTTGGAGAAGAAAGGAGTTTCTTGGCTGCTGCTCACAATTTTTTACTAATCCCCTTCTCACGTCACTCTATCTATATATATATACACCCTATTTGTGCTGGAGTTTGTGGTTTCTTTTTCATAAAAAGTCCAGCTGTGAGTGAGTGTGGGCAAAAATGATTGGTGGGGCCAAGTATCAATGAGGAATATTCCTATTTGTGCCTATTAGATGAATTGTTCTCCAAGATTTGTGTAAAAGAAATGTGAGAAAATTTTCTTTTGTGGTCTCCCACGTGAAGGAGCAGTGCAGGTGAATTAAAGTGGTGCACATGAGAACAAAAAAGGTTTGTTACAAAGGATAAGAGGAATATTGCTAGGTGTCAACTTTCCATTAGTCTCTTTTTTGTTAATTTTTTTTGTAGTAAATAAATAAAAATAAAAAAACAAAAATCTACTCCGCCTAAATTAAAAATAGCAAGGTAAAATTACTACATACTCAATATTTATTTGTTAAACTAAGCTAAATAAAATTATATCCTTTTTTTGTTGAAACTTTTCTTTCTTTGTAAAAATAAAAATAAAACTAATACTCTAAAAATATATAACTCTTTTTGTAATTTTTAATTTATCTAAAATAAACCTATAAAAAAAGGTGAATAAAACTAAAATATTAAAATCTATTTAAATACAAAAAAGTGAGAGGAAAAAGCGAACTTGGTCAAAAACTAGGTGCTCACAATTAGCCTCATGCAATTAGAGAGGCAGGGATTAGCCTTATGCAGATATGGAGGCAGGGATCAGCCTCATGCATATAGGGAGGCAAGGATAAGCCTCATGCAGGTATGGAGACAAGATTAGCCTCATGCAGAGAGCAAATAGTAAGTAGAGTAGCATATTTCTTAGCTGGAGATGTATACTCGGTGTCTGATGGCCTGATTGATAACAATCTTGCTATGTGCATATATTTGCGGATGATATCGCTATGTCAGATGTGCCTGCATTCAAAGAAAAATTATAAGCTCTGTGAGGGGGAGGTTGGTTCGTGCTTCGTCTACTGGCCTTGTTATGCTCAGTTCTGAAATCCCTTTTAAGTCCCCCTAGGTAACACCTGACTGCTAAGGAAATAGAGTTTTTTTCTAAAAAATATGCACTTGTTGATAAAAATAGAGTTATTTTAGAAGTTTATTGATACATTTAGATGAACTAGTGACTGTAACACATCTCAAAGGCATTGCAGCTCTCTTATGTCAGAATTTTGAGGGCCCTCCTCAAAATTCTGTCCCATTTTAGTAGATGATCTTTTGACCGTTTGCGGATGGAGGATCCTGCTGAACCTTCATCAGAATTTTGAGAATTCTTCTCAAAATTCTGTCTAGTGTCTTAACCGATTTCTGACTTTTTGGCATGCAATGGCGTTAGTTGGGAGAGAATTTCCCATTGGCTTCATCTTGATGTGGGAATATTTCATCAATACCATCTACCCTGATAAAGTTGGCCGTGACATACTGCGTTCATCCTCTTTCCATCGATAAGGGTCAATTGTTCATATCGACTTCTTATCCACTCTGCATCGCTGGGTTCAGCTTCCTGTATGATCTTAAAGAAGGAATCTCTACCTCGGCTAGGATGACAACCTCGGTACCATAAACCAGCATGTAGGGAGTCGCCCCGATTGATGTGCAAACCATAGTGTGGTATCCAAATAAAGAAAAAGGTAACTTCTCATGCCATTTTCCTTAGCATCTTTTTAATGTTTTTGTTGGCAGCTTCTACGGCTCCATTCATTTTAGGTCTGTAGGCTGTGAAATTCTTGTGCTTGATTTTGAAAGTTTCACACATAGCCTTCACCAGATCACTGTTGAGATTGTCGGAATTATCAATAATATGGACTCAGGAACCCCGAATCGACAAACAATAATATCCTTGAAAAAATCTGCGATGATTTTCTTGGTTACAACTTTGTAAGCAGCCTCTATCCATTGTGTAAAGTAATCAATGGCGACCAGAATAAACCTGTGTCCATTTGAAGTAGTGGGATCAATAGGACCGATGACATCCATTCCCTAGGCGGCGAATTGCCAAGGTAAGCTTGTTGCATTGAGCTCGTTCGGCGGCACTTTTATCATTTCGACATGCACTTGACATTGAAAGCATTTGCTGATATACCGAATGCAATATGTCTCCATGGTCATCCAAAAGTAACCAGCTCTAAGTATCTTCTTACCCAAGATGAACCATTCATGTGTGGGCCATAGGTCCCGACATGCACATCCCCAAATAGCTTAGAAGATTCCTTTGCGTCGATACACCTTAGTAAACCCAAATAAGGAGTTCTTCTATACAAGTTTCCTCCGATGTGGAAGAAGTGATTTGACAATCTCCATAGTGTGCATTTCTGAATGTGATTTACATGCTCCGGGTATTCTTCTTTAGATAAGTACTCCTTAATGTCATGGAACCAAGACTTTCCATCCATTTCTTCTTCAACATGAGCACAATATGCCGACTGATTATTGATTTTCACCGGGATGGGATAAATATAATTCTTATCTGATTGCTGTATCATAGATGACAAGGTGGCCAATGCATTGCCACACTCATTCTTAATTCTAGGCACATGTCGGAATTCTATCTTCGTGAACCTCTTTCTCAATTCCTGCACATGGTTCAGATATGACTATATCTTGGAATTCTTGGTGCCCCACTCTCCTTGTAACTGGTGCACAAGAAAATTTGAATCACCGATCACCAATAGATCCTGGATGTTCATGTCAACTGCCATGTTGAGTCCTAGTACACAGGCTTCATATTCTTCCATGTTGCTAGTGCAGGGAAATATGATTTTAACATATACCAGATAATGTTGACCCGTTTCTGATACCAAAACTGCTTTAATGCCTACTCCTTTGAAATTTGCGGCTCCATCAAAGAACATCATCCAACCGTCATATGCTTCAATAATGTCTTCCCCTACGAATGACACTTCTTCATCGGGAAAATATGTTTTCAAAGGTTCATACGCTCCTCCTACCGGATTTTCAACAAGGTAATCTGCCAATGCTTGTCCCTTGATCGCCTTTTGAGTTACGTAGACAATATTGAACTCACTGTATCTGCCATTTAGCCAACTTCCCTGTCGGCATAGGTTTCTGAAAAATGTACATCAGTTGGTTCATCCTAGATATGAGGTATTTAGTTTAGGAGCAGAAGTAATGCCTCAATTTCTGAGATGTCCAAGTTAAAGCACATCAAGTGCGTTCCAGCAGGGAGTACCGTGCTTCGTAAGGTGCAAACTTCTTACTCAGGTAGTATATGGCATGCTCCTTCCTTCATGTCTCATCATGTTGCCCCAAAACACATCTGAAGGCTCCATCCAACACAGATAGAGTAACAAAGGTCGTCCTGGTTTTGGCGGGACCAAAACTAGCGGTGTGGATAGGTACTCCTTGATCTTGTTAAAATATTTCTAACAATCCTCAGTCCAGCTCGTTTCGGCATCTTTCCTCAACATCTTGAAGATGGGTTCACATATGACTGTGGACTGTTCTATGAAACAACTGATATATTTGAAACATCCTAGGAAGCTCATCATGTCCTTTTTTCTCTTAGGTGGCAGTACCTCTTGAATAGCTTTAACTTTAGACGAATCCAGCTCAATCCCTCGACGACTGACAATGAATCCCAATAACTTTGCTACGGGAACCCCGAATGCACACTTTGCGGGAATCAGTTTCAAGTTGTACCTCCTTAGCCTCTATCTCTTTATGTATCATATCATAGAAGATGGTTGTCATGGTATTGATACCCAATTTTTCCTCAAACTATTTTTAAATTTGCATACATACCTTCAAAATCACTTTTTATAAGAATTGGTATTTTCCATAATTTCCCATATTATTATCAATTTATTTTTTAATTTATTCAGTACTTTATATCCAATAAATATTCATAAATTACATTACAAGTAATTTCAAAGTATTTCTTAACTCAATATATCAGTTTTAATCCTATTAGTATTTAATTATTTCACAAATTAGCCAACTTGGCATTGTTTGGCTATAATTACAACAACTTTGCAATTATATCCTAATTGTACATCTTATTCTATTTTTATTGAATAATCGGTCATTTTATATTTTAAATATTAGTTAATTACCTTAATTTCACCTATTTAGCTTCAATTTTATTTTTATTAATTATTTATCTAATTTTAATTGGGTATTTAACAATTAGCCACTCTTATTTAAATTATAACCTAAGTAAGACCAGCCCCAAACCCAATTAGAATAGCCCAATATAACCCTGGCCCAAACCCCTACCTGACCCTGCCCAATCTTGTTGAATCCTGGCCGTTGATCCTCTTTGATCAACGGCCTAGATTACCTCTTACCATAATTAACCCAATAGCCTACCCCAAACCCTTATTCTCTCATTCACTCTCCGCATTTACATCTCAACTCTCTCATCTCTCTCTCTAGAATGCTCCACCTGCTGGCCTATTTCCTCCCTTCTTCGGTCGTCTCCCTATCGGAATCCATGGTGGTCTCGCCACCTACCAGCCTTATGGCTCCCTCTTGAATGTGCATCATCGTTTTGAGGCCTTCAAGTGAACCATAGGTGGTTCACTCTCCTCCCATGGTTTCTCATGCCAGTTTCTAGCCATCCATGGTTGATTGAGTAAGATCTATGACTTTCCTGGCTAAAACCGGTAACATTTTAAGGTTTTCTCATCTTCTATGGGTTCTCTAAAACCCTACCTCTTGAGATTTTCCAATTTTCTCTTAGATCTGTATTAGATCTAGGTATATCCAGATTTATCTTGCTATTTTCCCTTAAAGGTTTGCCGATTTTCTCAAAATGATTCTTCGTCTTCAAACTAGGGTTCGTAACCCCTTTTAAAAATGCTTTTCCTTCCGACTGTTGGTATTAATATATGAGTTTTACTATGTTTAAACAGTTTATTTAAGTTTTACTTTTATCCGATTCATTATGTTGAAAACCTAAATTCCTAGCTCTAATCCTGGGTATCTGAGTGTGTTTTGATAATATGTTCTACTAATCTGTATGTTTCTCATGAACATTCAGTGATTCTGCGACCTTTACCCTATGTTTGCTTGTTAGGGTTTTTGACTTCGACTATTCTTGCCTATTATATGTTTATTCCCAGAAAATTTGTGGTTATTTCTTCTCATTAGTACCATCCTTTACTCTGAATCCCAGATTTATGTGATTCTTTTACCCATACTCCTGTTTGTGTTATATTTGCTTCGTTTAGTTGTGATACTTTCTCTTGGTGAATGTTACCTTTTAATGGAATCCCTGATTCCCTGTGATTGGTATGCACGGTTCCCTACTGATTTTTAACCTCTAAATATTATCTTGCCTTATTTTGAGGTTGATTATGCTGTCAAATTAATTGTTAGACATTTTCCTTAATTAGAATTTGTCGAACGTAGCCCCTTTTACATGATCTGTAGTATGCTCATTTCCTTATGTGTTATATTCCAGTCTCATATGATCTCCTTCCTTATTTGTCGCCTGCTTTCTATTGTTGGTAAATTGCTCCATTAATTAAGGGAGACTTGGCTGATTTTTTATTCTTAATTGATTTTGCAGTTCTATAATTGCTTCTTGCCTTATTGACTTGACTTTCAAACTACTATAAATACTCTCCTCTATTCTCAATTCCACACATGAACAATGACATTGTTCTGAACTCTCTCTTGACACATACATACTCTCTTGCTTCTCTTGTTATTTACTTGATACTCAGTCGGCTGCAAGCCAAAACTGAGTGATTACATTTATCTATTATTCTATTACTCTACTGCTTTACTACTCTACACACTACTGCTATACTTTCCTTCATTATACTGCTCTTCACTCCTCTGCACTTATTCTCTCATTTTTTCTGGTATGTTTTTCACTTCCTTTTGTTTCTCTTATGCTTCTACTTGTGGTTATGCTGTCTCCCTTGCAATTAGCATGCCAATTTTACCATGTGATTACCCCTTCCCTGTAATTCAGCATGTCTACCGCTCTCTTACATTTTCTTCTACTATTCTGCCATACCCCCTAACTCCCAATACATTATAAGCATACCACCTAGTTAATATGTGATCCTGCACCCTTCCCCCCAAACCTAATGTGTAACTCTTTTTAGCACCCTTTAAATCTAATGTTGTTAAGCTCTTGGCATGAATACTTTATGATAGACTATTACTGTGACTATTTAAGTTCTGTAGTACTTCTCTGGTGTTAACCTGTGTGAAAATATGCTTTCACATATGAAGTACTTGTCCCCAATTCCTCCTTTCCCTGTTTGTGTTTGAACTATGTATGTTGATTTGGTTTTGAGTTGCTGATTGTCCTGTTTCTTTTCTTCTTCAAACTGGTTTTCACTAAGGCAAACCCTTCTATTACTTTCTAAAACTTATTTCAAACTAATCATTGTCAAAACCGTTTCCAACTCAACTCTTTTAAACCTATGTTAAGCACTCTCACTCTACTCTTAGACCACTAAATTCTTTCCCCTTTTGTGTGAGCCTTGCCTTGGGACCCTGAGCTCCCTCTGAACTTGGACACACAAAATCTAGCCTTTCCACACTGCACTTATTCTATCTTGGCTATAAAATCTGGGTGTGAGCATTGCTCGTGAACCCTTGAGGTCCTTAGGGAACTTTAACACTCGCGGATATGAGAAAGGCTATGAAACAATTTTGGCACTGGAGGTGATATATTACATAACTCAGGGAGGAAGACCTAATTAGGTGCTGAAAAACTGTGCCTGTTTTCAGGCTCTCTATGGTGTAAATTTTTTTTTTTGTTTCTACTTATGTAATTCATTTCAATGTTGTTCTGTAATAACCTATTGTAAACAAGTATTGGAGTTGGCTAGTGAAAAATGAGAGGGTAGTTATACATGCTATCAATATCAATGGGTAGAAACCATGTCTTAGGTTTACATAAGATCAACCCATTCAAAGCGTGTCATGCATTAGATACTACATTTCTTATGTTTACTATTTTAACATCTCATTTGGCATCACTTTAACACTTAGAAATCCTACTTTTGGCTAAATAATAGCACCAACATAAAACTGTTGCTCCTGCACATCTTGAAATCATGTTGTAACTCTTTGGACATTTAGAAGTCATGCTTTGGGAACCTCAACTCATTCTGCATTTTCGTATGCGCATATTAGATAACCTATTTTAGGATGTTGTTCAAACTCGCTCAGTCACACCTAGTTAAACTATTGATGCATGAAAATGACATAAAACAGTCTCATGTTCGATTATCCTGTTTAAGTGAAACTAGTCACAATCTTTGCATGTCTTTGCAACATTTAGAACAACATGTTTTAGGCAAAATAACTTCCAAACTATTTTAATAATTCTGGTAACTGCTGCATTTTATTTTATGCCTAGGCAAGACTTAGGTAATCAACTTTAAAATAAAACCAGAACCGTCATTGTGATTAGTGTTTAACAGTCAATACGTTAAAATCAGTAGGCAAGCCTGATTCAAACTTCTTCTATGAGTCGTGTAATTAATCTGATTCTGCTGTTATCACTTAGATACCATGCATAGAATCTGAATTTAGACCTTAATTGTGTATGAGTCATGCTGTTTATGTGTGCTGTGTGTGGAGGTATATCTGAGCCTTTCCTTTGTCTTTCATTCTTCCCTTAAATTGAAGTCCTACTTGTTTATTATATGCCTCTTAGTATTTTACCTTTAAACTTGAGGGTCTGCCTAGAACCCCCTTTCTTATAGGATAAGGAGTCCTAAATTTCTCTGGGACTGATAGGAATGGACGGGTAACAACATGCAATAGGGGTCGAGACCAACCTGTGCTTTAACTATCTTCAAGGGGCAGGAAAGAGTAGATATGGATGTGATGACCGGTGCATTAGTACCACATGTAACCCCTCTTTGAGGAGTGTAATACCGGGTGTATAAACAAACCTAGGAGACCCCTCTTTACATTTACGAATGTTCTTAGATTGTAATTCTTTTCAAAATCTTGCTTTGTCATTAATTTCTTTTCAAACACCTGTGTATTTAAACTTGAATACCCTACTATTTGGGCCATACTTGCTTATTTTCTAATTGCACAAATTCACAAAAACTGTTTGGCCGAGAACCACACTAATGGATCCTGAGGGGTGCCTAACACCTTCCTCTTAGGATAATTTCAAGCCCTTACCCTATCTCTGGTTACCAAACATAATTATAAATGAATCCTATGGGTGCCCTAACACACTTTAAATCGTTAGGTAGCGACTCTTCAAAAATGCAAACCCCATCTCCAAAAGGAAAGAGTTGTCCCAACCAAAATGTCATAAACCCGATTTCGCGAGAAAAAGGGAGCACGACAGCGATTGCCCAAGCTGCTTCTTCGGTTCCCAATCTGCAGAAGCGAAAATACCAGAAGCCTTCAGCTGCTGCAACACTCTTCAACATGAAAATACCCCGTTAAGCATCTGAAACACACATGAGGCCCCCGGGACCCCGTCTAATCACATACAAGTCATATAACCTAACACGGACTCGCTCGAAGTTCCAAATCACATAACACAATATCAAAACAACGAATCAAACCAAAAATCAAGCTTATGAACTTCCAAATCTTCAAATAATTAATCTCATGCCGAACCCTATCAATTCGACTCGGAATGACGCCAAATTTCGCAGACAAGTCCAAAATAACATAATAGAGCTGTTCCAACTCTTGGAATCGCATTCCGACCACAATATCCCAAAAGTCAACTGTAGGTCAAATTTTTTCATTTTTCCAACTTTAACTTTCGCCGAAGTGCCTCAATTCACTCTACAGACCTCCAAATCTGAATCCGGACGCACGCCTAAGTCCAAAATCACCATACGAAGCTGTTGAGATCATCTACTACCCATTCTGGGGTCGTTTACCCAAAATTACAATTCCGGTCAACTTTTCACCATTCTAACTTCCAAAACTAGATTGTTTTTTTTTCAATTTGACTCTGAACCATCCGAAAGCCAAATTCCACCATGCACGCAAGTCGATACTCATATTATGAAGCTGTTTCAGACCTTATACTACTAAACGTAGCTTATTTTCTCAAAACGACCGATTGGGTCGTTACACAGACCATAAGGGTGGAGGTATCCACATGATTGAAGTAGAAGATGACTGGGATCCAGAGGGATCAATCGAGTTGAGGACGTTGAGGTAAATATATCGGTACTTCTTGAGTTTGAAGCAGCGCCACCAGTACTAATTGAGGTTAAATTCATGTCTCTGGCAAATGCACCTGCATCATTTGAGGTTGCGGTCTTGCCACCGAAGGCACATATTCCATTCGTAGTAAGGATAGCCACGCCAATCCCAGTGGGCATATCAACCATGCCACCATTCTATACAAATGTTGTAACCTGGGACTATACAGCCGAGGCGAGAAGGAAGGGCAAGGTCAGGATTGAAGAAACTATTGCAACATAGGGTATGATAAGAACTGGTAGAGTCTACATCGCTGAACATCTAGCTGAATCAAGCAAGACGTCCTCCAATCGGCCGCCCCTCATTAAGACAGGTCCAGACGAACTTTTGAGGAAAAAATAGGCCAAGGAATATTCGGTCATTGAACAGTTAAATAAGACGCCAACACAAACATCCATTCTCTCTTTGCTGCAAAATTCCAAGACGCACAAGAATGCTCTTTTAAAGGTGCTAAATGAATCATACGTACCAAGTAACATCATTAGTAGAGAAGTGGCTAATATGGTAGGACAAGTGCTGGGAAGCCATAAGATCACATTTTATGAGGACGAGCTGCCACCTAAAGGGTCGGGGAACAACAAAGCACTTCACATCATCGTGCAATGCGAAGAATATTTCATCACCAGAATCCTGATCGATTGAGGTTCCAGTCTTAACTTTTGTTTGCTAGTAACACTCAAGAAGTTGGTTAAAGGGCTACATGAGATAAAGGATGGAGCAATCAATGTGAAAGCCTTCGATGGTTCTCAAAGGTACATCATTGGGGAGGTTAGTCTATGCCTGTAGATGGGACCAACCTTGTTCGAAGTTGATTTCCAAGTGATAGATGTACCAGCGTCTTACATGTTGCTGCTAGGACGACCATGAATTCATTCTGCTAGGTCCGTAGCATCAACACTACATCAATCCGTAAAGTCTGAATTGAATCACCAGGAAGTGATCATTCACGGCAATGGTAGCAACCCTTTATATAGTCATCAGACCATTCCAGCGATCGTGCGAAGAAGTAAGTTGGGTGGAGAAACTTACCACCACATTGAGTGGGTCAATGATATCAAGAAAGACAAATGTTGGGATAGCAAAATCGAGAGTATACTGAGTTGGAGTGGGTACAAACCTGGCAAAGGGCTCGGCAAAAAACTCCAAGGAATCTCTAAACCCATAAAACTCAAGAAACATGGCACTACCTTCGGTTTGGGATATGAATACATCCGGGAAGAATTCAATAGTTGGTCACCATCATGGCACGGTCCTTACTACCCACTAGAGCAGCCAATACCGCCTCTAGAGCAGACATTCCAATAGACCGACATTATTTATGGGTCAGACGAAGAAGAAGCACTTGCAGTATAGATGAACTTGTTTCAAAAGGAGAATGATATGGAATGTTGCGTAATTCTAGAGGAGGAGGGGGAGGAAGGCCCTTCCATACATGCTGTGAGCAGAGGGGCACATCTCAAGAATTGGACCATCAGGACAACCAAAGCTCGACGAGCCTCGGGGTAGCAAGGCTAAAACAAGCATTATTCATTGTTTTATTTACTAAATGATTTTGTTTTCGTATTTTCAATTCCTGCAATAAGATCTTCGATGTTCAAAATAGTTATTCAATTTATCAAAAGCATTTTTTATTTTTCTTATGAATTAATATTTATTGGTATTGTTTTCTCCCCGTGCTTTACCAATACAACATTACTATTACTTATCTTGATAGATCAATGAATGTGACATGCAATGAGACAACGCAACAAACGGACATTGATTCAGAAGAAGATGACACACCTAACGAGATTGTCAAAGAAGTTGAGAATTTTGAGAACAAACCTGAATCCAACCTAGACGAGACCGAAATAATCAACCTGGGATGCGAATCAGCATTCACCTATCGCCATTAGAGAAGAAAGAATACACAATTTTTTTAAATAAGTATGAGGACACATTCGCCTGGTCGTATGATGACATGACTGGTCTGAGTATGTCTATTATGGCTCATAAACTACCAATCGATCCAATGTGTCCGCTGATAAAGCAAAAGCTTAGAAAGTTCAAGCTTGATATGAGTTTGAAAATTAAGGAAGAAGTTACCAAGCAGATCAACACTAAGGTTCTCAAGGTAGTAGAATACCTGACATGGTTAACCAACATTGTGCCAGTGCCAAAGAAGGATGGGAAGGTTAGAGTCTGTGTCGACTATCGGGATCTCAACCGGGCCAGTCCGAAATATGACTTCCCTTTGCAAAATATACAAATCCTGATTGACAATTGCGCCAAGCATGAGCTACAGTCATTCGTAGATTACTTCACTAGTTATCATCAGATCTGGATGGATGAGAAAGATATTAAGAAAACATCTTTCATTATGCCATGGGGAGTGTACTGTTACAAGATGATGCCATTCAACCTGAAGAATACAAGGGCCACCTACATAAGGGCCATGACTACCATCTCCCAGGATATGATACACAAGGAGATAGAGGTATATGTAGATGTTGTTATTAGCAAATCAAAGAAAGCCACAAACCACATAAAAGATCTGAGGAAGTTCTTCAATAGACTGCAGAGATACAACCAGAAACTAAACCCCGTAAAGTATTCATTTGGGGTTCTTACTGGGAAATTGCTTTGGTTTATTGTAAGCCGCCGAGGAATAGAACTGGATCCACCGAAGGTCAAAGCCATTCAAGAACTACCACCACCAAGGAACAAGAAAGATGTGATGAGTTTCTTGGGAAGGCTTAATTACATCAACTGATTCATAGCACAGTCTATAGTTATCTGTGAGCCAATCTTTAAGATGTTAAAGAAGGACGCCGCCACCAAATGGACCGATGAATGCCAAAAGGCCTTCAACAAAATCAAGGAGTACCTGTCAACACCACCAGTCTTAGTCCCGCCCGAGCTAGGTAGACCCTTATTACTCTACCTTACAGTGTTGGATGGAGCTTTCAGCTATGTTCTGGGGTAGCACGATGAAACAGAGAGGAAGGAACAAGCTATTTATTATCTTAGTAAGATGTTCGCCCCGTACAAGGCCCAGTATTCTCTATTGGAATGCACCTGTTGTGCTTTGACTTGGGTAGCTCAGAAGCTGAGACATTACTTCTGTGCCTATACCACATATCTTATATCAAGAATGGACCCATTGAAGTACATCTTTCAGAAGCCCATGCCAATCGGCAAGCTAGCCAAGTGGCAAATCCTGTTGAGTGAATTCGACATTGTTCACATAACTCAGAAAGTGGTCAAAGGATAGGCACTGGCAGACCACCTTGCCGAAAACCCCACGGATGGAGGATACGAACCCCTAAAAATGTATTTTCCTAATAAAGAGGTATCATTCATAGGAGAAGACATTGCGGAATCCTATAACGGTTGGAGAATGTTCCTCGATAGAGTAGCAACCTTCAAAGGAGTTGGCATAAGAGCAGTCCTAATATCAGAAACTGTTCAGCATTATCCGATGTCTGCCAAACTCAGGTTCCCCTGCACCAACAATATGGTCGAGTATGAAACCTGCATCTTAGGACTCAAAATGGCCATTGACATGAACGTTCAATAGCTGCTAGTGATTGGAGATTCAGACTTACTTATACATCAGGTACGAGGTGAATGGACAACCAAGAATTCCAAGATACTCTCGTATTTGCACCACGTACATGAATACGGAATTTAAACATGTTGCCAGAATCCAGAATGAGCTCGCCGATGCGTTGGCTACCCTATCATCTATGATACAACATCCAGACAAGAATTCATTGATCCCATTCCGGTGAAAATCCATAATCAGCCAGCTTACTGTGCCCATGTTGAAGAGGAAGCAGACGGAAAGCCTTGGTTTCATGATATCAAGGAATATTTGGCAGAATAAGAGTACCCAGAGCTTGCAAATCCTACTCAGAAATTCACACTTCGAAGATTGTCCAATGACTTCTTTCACAGTGGAGGAATCCTATATAGGAGGACTCTCGATTTAGGATTATTAAGATATGTCGACGCAAAGGAAGCATCCAGGTTACTAGAGGAAATTCATGCCGGGACATGTGGTCCACATATGAACGGTTCTGTCTTAGCAAAGAAGATACTCCAAACAAGTTACTTTTGGATGAATATAGAAACGAATTGCATCCAGTATGTCTGGAAATGCCATCGCTGTCGGATACATTCAAACATAATAAAGGTACCTCCAACGGATCTTAACACAACAAGCTCACTGTGGTCATTCGCCACCTGGGGAATGGACGTTATTGGACCAATCGAACTTGCTAATTCCAACGGACACAGGTTTATCCTAGTAGCCATCGACTATTTCACCAAATGGGTTGAAGCAACATCTTACAAAGTAGTGACTAAGAAAGTCATGGCATACTTTGTCCTCGACCGCATTGTTTGTCGATTTGGAATTCTAGAGTCAATCATTACTGATAATGGCTCCAATCTCAACAACAACTTGATGAAAGCTATGTGTGAAACATTCAAGATCAAACATAAGAATTCCACAGCCTACAGGCCTCAGATGAATAGAGCTGTAGAAGCCGCCAACAAGAATATCAAGAAGATATTAAGGAAAATGATAAGGAATCACATATAGTGGCACACGAAGTTATCATTTGCTCTAATGAGGTATCACATCACACTACACATTAACCGATGCAACCCCCTATATGCAAGTTTATGGTACATAGGCTGACATTCCCGCTGAGGTAGAAATTCCTTCCCTAAGGATCATACAAGAAGCTGAGCTCGATGATGCAGAGTGGGTAAAAAGTCGTTATGAGCAACTAGCCCTTATAGACGGAAAGAGAATGAATGCAGTATGCCATGGTCAACTCTACCAGAATAGAATATCTAGAGCCTTCAACAAGAGAGTCAATCCAAGACAGTTCACACAAGGGCAGCTGGTGTTAAAGAAAATTTTTTCACATCAAGATGAATCCAAAGGGAAGTTCTCTCCCAACTGATAGGGTCTATACATGGTTCACCGAGTTTTGACATGAGGAGCCCTTATACTTGCAGAAATTGATGGAGAAGTCTGGCCAAAGTCGATCAATTCAGATGCAGTCAAGCGTTATTATGTGTAATCTTTATGCTTTACTTATATAAAGTAAACTGAACTATGCCTGACCTGATTCCCATTTAAGAGGGGATACGTATGTATCCCTATAGGTTCGGTCATAAGTCAATAAAAATTTTGTTTCCCCCCGCAATTGGAAATTGGGGAAGAATTTTGAGGAGGACATTCAAAATTCCAAAGTAATTTTGGCTGATCGCCGCATGAGAAATAGTTAGAAGTGTCAACCCATCAAACTGGGTAAGAATTTTGAGGAGGATGCCCAAAATTCTATAGAAGGAGAGGTTGCAGTGTCCTGAACTATGTCACAGTCGTCGGTTCATCTAAAAGCTATTTTTAATATGCCATATTTTAACAAAATCATGCATGTTTATTATTAAAACTGCTTTGTTTAGCAACGATACCCCAATAATACAGACTGTATTACTAGATCAAAGCCGAACGATTCAAGCAAAGCCAGCAGGGATACGAACTAACCTTCCCCCCTTACAAAACTCACGATTCTTCTTTGGATGTAGGCACTAGGATTGCGAAATCATTAAATATACTGTACGCCCATGGGGCCAACATTGTTAAAGAATTATGATTCTCAAGACTGTTACACTTGCCAACATTTGACATCAGCACACACCAGTGATGTTCTGTATGTCACAATGCTCCAAGTAATCACAACGTTACGATGTGCTATCAGCTAAGAGAACTCTACTGTCATTTGTCATCTTATTTCTTGCATAAGGCTACCATTCTGCCTTCCGAGACTAAACGTTGTCTCCATCTGCATCTGCATTGCATAAGGCTACTATTCTGGCTTCCAATTTGCATAAGGCTACCATTCTGCCTTCCGAGACAAAATGTTGTCTCCATCTGCATCTGCATTGCATAAGGCTACTATTCTACCTTCCAATCTGCATAAGCCTACCATTCTGCCTTTCGAGGTTAAACTCTACCTCCTGCATTCATATCTTTGCATAAGGCTATTCTCCTGCCTTCCAATCTGCATAAGGCTACCATTCTGCCTTCCGAGACTAAACGATGTCTCCATATGCATTTGCATTGCATAAGGCTACCATTCTGCCTCCCAATCTGCATAAGGCTACCATTCTACCTTCCGAGGTTAAGCTTTACCTCCATCTGCACCTGCATTACATAAGGCTATAATTCTGCCTTCCAATCTGCATAAGGATACCATTCTGCCTTCCGAGGTTAAGCTCTACTTCCATCTGCATCTGCGTTGCATAAGGCTACTATTCTGCCTTCCAATCTGCATAAGGCTACCATTCTGCATTCCATTCTGCATAAGGCTATCATTCTGCCTTCTGAGGTTAAGCTCTACCTCGATCTGCATCTGCATTACATAAGGCTACTATCCTGCCTTCCAATTTGCATAAGGCTACCATTCTGCCTTCCATGACTAAACTCTACCTCCATCTACATCTGCATTGCATAAGGCTACCATTCTTCCTTCCAATCTACATAAGGTTACCATTCTGCCTTCCAATCTACATAAGGCTACCATTCTGCCTTTCAAAGTTGAGCTCTACCTCCATCTGCATTTGCATATTTGCATAAGGCTATTCTCCTGCCTTTCGAGGCTAGACTCTGCCTCCAATTTTCCTCAAAACTAAGTGATATCTCAAGCACTATTTATCTCACTTCTCTTACGGGCTAAGATCTGCCATTCAATTTGTAAGACTAAGCTCTATCTTGTCCGCATCATACTACTGCATCCTTCATGGGCTAAAATATCGCCAACTCATCCAAAGGTGCCAACATTCGGAGGCACCATCTTCATAGCCCGAGAACACCATGTCATGGACTGAGGATCTCTTTCAATATTTTGCATATCACTATTCAAAGGTTTCATAGTTCGGAGGCACCATCCTCATAGCTCGAGAACATTATTTCATTGCCTGCGAATCCTATATCAAACAACCCATGGCCCCAGGACATCAAGGTTTGAGGACGCCATTCCTAACCGTCCAAAGACAACATTCATGGTCCGACGGAAATTTGCATGATGTTTAAATTTATGCACAATATACGCTTGTGTTGCTTCTATTTGCAGGTAAGACGGCGAGCAACTCCTATCCCAGTAGGAGCGATCCCGCTCCAATTCCCTCAATCCATATCAAACCTAACCATTCCCGTAAATCGTTCACTCACCTAGCCTTAGGTGTTGCGTCCGTTGTTGAAATGGCTTCATCGGTATACTCTGTCGATGGATCTTAAACTACATACAAACTGATTCTTGTGAAACCAAGGATATACAGGCAACTCAGAAACCAGGGTGCAGCCTAAACATCTTCAAACCGTTTCGCTCGGTCAAAATTGGCCATCATATCTTTACCCAACAACTCTTTCATCCTTCCCGGGTAAAGAGGGGCAGTTGTTGATACCCAATTTTTCCACAAACTATTTTTAAATTTGCATATATACCTTCAAAATCACTTTTTATAATAATTGGTATTTTTACATAATTTTCCATATTATTATCAATTTATTTTTTAATTTATTCAATACTTTATATCCAATAATTATTCATAAATTACATTAAAAGTAATTTCAAAGCGTTTCTTAAGTCATTATATCATTTTTAATCCTATTAGGATTTAATTATTTCACAATTAGCCAACTTGGCATTGTTTGGCTATAATTACAATAATTTTGCAATTATAGCCTAGGTGTACACTTTATGCTATTTTAATTCAATAATTAGTCATTTTATATTTTAAATATTAGTTAATTACCTTAATTTCACGTATTTAACTTCAATTTCATTTTTATCTAATTATCAGTTTTTTATTAATTATTTATCTAATTTTAATTGGGTATTTAACAATTATCCACTCTTATTTAAATTAGAACTTAAGTCAGACCAGCCCCAAACCCAATTAAAACATCCCAATATAACCCTGGCCTAAACCCTTACCTAACCCGACCCAATCTTGTTGAATCCTGGTCGTTGATCATCTCTGATCAATGATCCAGATTACCCCTTACCATAATTAACCTAATAGCCTACCCCCAGACCCACATTCTCTCATTCACTCTCCACTATTATATGTCAACTCTCTCATTTCTCTCTCTAGAATGCTCCACCTTCTAGGCCCATTTCCTCCTTTCTCTGGCCGTCTCCCTACAGGAATCCATGGTGGTCTCACCACTTACCAACCTTCTAGCTCCCTCTTAAACGTGTGTCATCGTTTAGAGACCTTCAAGTGAACAATAGGCGGTTCACTCACCTCCCATGGTTTCTCTTGCCAGTTTCCGGCCATCCATGGCTGTTTGTGTAAGATCTATGAGTTATTGGGCTAAAATCAGTAACATTTTAAGGTTTTCTCATCTTCTCTAGGTTCTCTGAAACCCTAACTCTTGAGATTTTCCAATTTTCTCTTAGATCCGGGTATATCCAGAGTTATCTTGATATTTTCCCTTAAATGTTTGCCGATTTTCTCAAAATGACCCTTTGTTTTCAAACTACGGTTGGTAACCCCTTTTTAAAATGCTTTTCCTTCTGATTGTTGGTATTAATCTATGAGTTTTACTATGTTTAAATGGTTTATTTAATTTTTTATTTTATCCTATTCATTATGTTGAAAACCCTAACTTCCTAGTTCTAATCCTGGGTATCTAAGTGTGTTTTGTTAATATGTTCAACTAATCTGTATGTTTCTCATGAACATTCTGTGATTCTGCGACCTTTACCCTATGTTTTCTTGTTATGGTTTTTGACTTCGATTATTCCTGCCTATTATGTGTTTATTCCCCAAAAATTTATGGTTATTTCCTCTTATCAGTACCATCCTTTACTCTGAATCTCGGATTTATGTGATTCTTTTACTCTACTCTTGTTTGTGTTATATTTGCTTCTTTCAGTTGTGATACTTTCCCTTGATCAATGTTACCTTTTAATAGAATCTCTGATTCCCTGTGATTGGCATACTCTGTTCCCTACTGATTTCAACCTCTAAATATTCTCTTGCCTTATTTTGTGGTTGATTATGCCGTCAAATTGATTCTTAGATATTTTTTTAAATTAGAGTTTGTAGAACCTAGCCCCTATTACATGACTATGCTCATTTCCTTATGTGTTATATTCCAGTCTCATATGATCCCCTTCCTTATTGTTCACCTGCTTTCTAATGTTGGTAAATTGCTCCCTTAATTAAGGGAGAGTTGGCTGATTTTCGATTCTTAATTGATTTTGCAGTTCTATAATTGCTTCTTTCCTTATTGACTTGACTTTCAAACTACCATAAATACTCTCCTCTATTATCACTTCTACACACGAACAATGACATTGTTCGGAACTCTTTCTTACATACATACATACTATTTTGCTTCTCTTGCTAGTTACTTGATACTCAGTCGGCTGCAATCCAAAACTAAGTGATTACATTGCTCTACTGCTCTATTGTTCTTCTGCTCTACTACTCTACACACTACTGCTCTACTTCTATTCATTGTACTGCTCTTCACTCCTCACTCTGCACTTATTCTCTCATTTTTACTGATATGTTTTTTAGTTTAACCTACAACATCCAAAACAATATGTCTCTATTTGTATTGCACTTCCTTTTGTTTCTCTTATGCTTCTACTTGTGGTTCTGCTGTCTCCCTTGCAATTAGCATGCCTATTTTGCCATGTGATAACCCCTTCCCTGTAATTCAGCATGTCTACTGCTCTCTTATATTTTCTACTACTATTTTGCCCTACCCTTAACCCCCAATACATTATAAGCATAACACCTAGTTACTATGTGATCCTGAACTCTTCCCCCTTAAACCTAATGTGTAACTCTGTTTATCACCCCTTAAATCTAATGTTGTTAAGATCCTGGCATGAATACTTTATGATAGACTATTGTTGTGACTATTTAATTTCTGTAGTACTTCTCTGGTGTTAACCTGTGTGCAAATATGCGTTCAAGTACGAACTATTTGTCCCCAATTCCTCCTTTCCCTGTTTGTGTTTGAACTATGTATGTTGATTTAGTTTTGAGTTGCTGATTGTCCTGTTTATTTTCTTCTTCAAACTGGTTTTCTCTAAGGCAAACTCTTCTATTACTTTCCAAAACTTATTTCAAACTAATCATTGTCAAAATTGTTTCCAACTCAACTCTTTTAAACTTATGTTAATCACTCTCACTATACTCTTAGACCACTAAGTTCTACCCCCTTTTGTGTGAGCCTTGCATTTGGACCATTGAGCTCCCTCTAAACTTAGATACACAAAAGCAGGCCTTTCCATACGACACTTACTCTGTCTTGGCTATGAAATCTAGGTGTGAGCACTGCCCGGGAACCCTTGAGGTCCTTAGGAAACTCTGACACACCCAGATATGAGAAAGCTATGAAACAATCTTGGCACTTGAGGTGATTTATTACACAACTCATGGAGAAAGTCCTAATCAGGTGCTAAAAAACTAGGCCTGTTTTCAGGCTCTCTATAGTGTAACTTATAATTTTTCTTTTCTACTTATATAATTCATTTTAATGTTGGTTTGTAATAACCTGTTGTAAACAAGTATTTGGGCTGGCTAGTGAAAAATGGGAGGGTAGTTATTCAAGCTATCAAAATCAATGGGTAGAAACCATGTCTCAGGTTTACATTTACTATGTGTGCATTAGAATCCGTGCATAAGATCAACCCATTTAAAGCATGTCATGCATTAGATACCACGTTTCTTAGGTTTTGCTATTTCAGTATCTCATTTGGCATCACTTTACCACTTAGAAATCATGATTTAGGCTAAATAAGAACACCAACATAAAATTGTTGCTCCTGCACATCTTGAAATCATGTTGTAACTCTTTGCGCATTTAGAAATCATGCTTTAGGAACCTGAAGTCAATCTGCATTTTTTATGCGCATATTAGATGCCCTGTTTTAGGATCCTGTTCACACTCGCTGAGTCACACCTAGTTAAACTACTGATGCATGAAAATAACGTAAAACAGTCTCATGTTCGATTATCCTGTTTAAGTGAAACTGGTCACAATCTTTGCATGTCTTTGCAATATTTAGAACAACATGCTTTAGGCAAAATAACTTCCGAACTGCTTTAATAATTCTTATAACTGCTGTATATTATTATACGCCTAGGCAAGCCTTAGGTAATCAACTTTAAAATAAAACCAGAACCGTCTTTATGATTAGTGTTTCACTATCAACATGTTAAAATCAGTAGGCAAGCCTGATTCAGACTTCTTCTCTGAGTCATGTAATAAATCTGATTCTATAGTTATCAGTTAGATACCATGCATAGTATCTGGATTTAGACCTTAATTATGTCTGAGTCATGCTGTTTATGTGTACTATGTGTGAACGTATATCACAACCTTTCCTTTGTCTTTCATGTTCCCCTTAAATTGAAGTCCTAATATTTTATTATACGTCACTTAGTATTTTACCTTTAAGCTTGAGGGTCCATCTAGAACCCCTTTCTTATAGGATAAGGAGTCCTAAATTCCTCCGGGACTGATAGGAATGGACGGGTAACAACATGCAATAAGGGTCGAGACCAACCTTCGCTTTAATTACCTTCATGGGGCGGGAAAGGGTAGATATGGATGTGATGACCGGTGCATTAGTACCACGTGTAGCCCCTCTTTTAGGTGTGTCATACAGGGTATTACATTGATGTGATCCATATTATAAACAAACCTAGGACACCCCTCTTTACCTTTACGAATGTGCTTAGATTGTAATTCTTTTCAAAATCCTGCTTTATCATTAGTTGCTTTTCAAACACCTCTGTATTTAAACTTAAATACCCTACTATTTGAGCCATACTTGCTTATTTGATAATTGTAGAAATTCACAACAACTATTTGGCCGAGAACCACACTACTGGATCCTGAGGGGTGCCTAACACCTTCCTCTTAGTATAATTTCAAGCCCTTACCAAACGTAGTTATAAATGAACCCTACAGGTGCCCTAACACACCTTAAATTGTTAGGTGGTGACTCTTTAAAAATGAAAACCCCGTTTCCAAAAGGATAGAGTTATCCTAACCAAAATATCATCAGCCCAATTTCGCGAGAAAAGCGGGGCGCGACACATGGCTCTCATGTAAGTGGCCCCAACATTCTTCAGACCGAATGGCATCATCTTGTAACAGTATACACCCCAAGATGTAATAAAGGCTGCCTTTTCCGTGTCTTCTTCATCTATCCAGATCTGGTGATAACCCGCGAAGCAATCCACAAAGGATTGGAGTTTATTTTTGGTGCAGTTGTCGATGAAAATGTGTATGTTTAGCAGTGTAAAGTCATCCTTGGGACTTGCTCTATTTAAATACTGATATTTAACACATACTCTGACCTTCCCATCCTTCTTTGAAACTGGCACAATGTTAGCTAGCCAAGTTGGATACTCAAACACCCTGAGAACTTTGGCTTTGATTTGCTTGGTAACTTCCTCCTTAATTTTCAGTCTCATGTCTGGTTTGAACTTTCTAATTTTCTGCTTGACTGGTGGACACATGGGATTAATAGGCAGCTTTTAAGCCACTATGGATGTGTTCAAACCGGTCATCTCATAATATGACCATATGAAAATGTCCTCATACTCTTTTAGTAACTGAATGTACTCTTCCTTCTCTGTAAGTGACAAGTAAATGCTAATGCGAGTCTCCTTGACGGTCTCGGCGTCTCCCAAATTTACTGCTTCTATTTCGTCTAGGTTGGACTTAGGCTTGTTCTCAAAATTCTCAACTTCCCTAACAATTTCCTTGGTTATCTCATCCTCTTCATTTGAATCACTATTCTTATATTGCGTTGCCTCATTACATGTCACTGGTTCATCACGAAAAGTAATAATGACACTGTAGAAAGGAAAAAAGTGTCAAAAATAGTAATGAATAATAAAGAACAAATGCATTTGATTAAAACTGGAAAAATCGTCCAAACAAAGTATGGCTCGATGTATCGAGCATTTATTTTGAAGCAAGTAAATCTTAAAACAAAATTACTGGAAATCTTAAATGCCTATATCGGCTATAGAAGTAAAATCTTCCAAGCTACCTAGGGACTTCGTAGGCTCGGGATGGTGTAGCGTTCCAGTTCCTGAGAATAGCACCCTTATTTACGGTCTGAATAGTGAGGCCTTCTTCCTCCTCATCCTTAATTATGGCACTGCAATCCATGTCTTCATATTCCAAGGAAAAATTCTTCAACCCAGCTAGTGTTTCCTCTTCGGCAATCCCCCATATCGTATCAGCTTGGTGAAAAGCTTGTTCCAAATAGCGCACTAGCTGCTCAAGAGGGTAATACGGTCCACTCCATGGAGGAGACCACTTTCTATACTCTTTCCATGTGTACTGATATCCGAGACCAAAGGTGGCACCATGATGTTTTGCCTGTATCGGTTTAGTGATACCTTGGAGGTTCTTTCCCAACTCATTACCAGGTTCATATCCAGACCAGACCAATATGCTTTCTATTTTAATACTCTACCATTTATCCTTCTTGACGGCATTGACCCATTTAATATGATGATATGTTTCCCCTCCTAGCCTTCTTCTATATCCAATAGCTGGGATGGTTTGACTAGAGTAAATGGGGTTACTTCCATCTCCGTGAGTGATTACCTCCAGACTGTTCCATTCACACTTCACAGCTTGATGTAGGGTGGAAGGCACGCCTCCAGTGGCATGGATCCATGGTCGGCCCAATAGAAGGTTATATGAGGCTGGTATGTCGAGTATCTGAAATTCTACATCGAACCAAGTTGGCCTCATCTATAAGCAAAGGTTGATTTCCTCGATCATGGCCCTCTAGGACATATTGAAAGCTTTTACTTTCATTCTTCCTACCCGTATTTCATGAAAACCTTTGTCCAACCTTTTTAGAGTGTCCATCAGACAAATATTGAGTCTTTAACCTCTGTCAACTAGGACCATGGCAATGAACTTGTCTTCAAATTGCATCGTAATATGCAATGTTCGATTGTGATTCAATCCCTCAGGTGGCAACTCATCTTCGTGGAATAAAATCTTATGACTTTCCACTACTTGCCCCACCATGTTGGCCATTTCTCCGCCATTGATATTATTGGATACATACGCCTCGCTCAGCACTTTTATCAAAGTGTTCTTGTGTTCCTCTGAATTCTGCAATAGTGATAGGATAGATATTTGAGCAGGGATTTTGTTCAGATGGTCAACATCATAATATTCCTTTGCCTGTACTTTCCTTCACATGTCATCTGGCCCGGTGTCAATGATAGGCTACTTAGTAGTGGCATTCTTACTTGAACCTCCCAAATATTCAGGTGTATAGACTCTTCCAGTTATAGCCATTCCTTGTACAACACCAGATTCCTCTGCCTTGGCCTTCCCTTTTCGTCGAGCCTTACCAACATAATCCCAGGGTATTGCTTTTGAATCGAAGGGAGGTGTGGTTGATACCATCACTATAAGAGGTATGACCACTTCTACTTCAAATGGAGTGGGGGTGGCCGCAGACGGAGTCACATCTACCTCAAATAGAACTGATGTAGCTACTTCAACCTCGATTGGTGACTGAGTCTGTACCATAATAGGAGTATGTGTGAGTGAAACTTTAAGTCATCGCCTTCTCGAATAAGCCCAATCGACCCCTCAAGGTCCCATTCTTCATTTGTCTCTATCACATGTACAGCATCACCTCTATGATCAGGGAGAGGATTGTCGGAAACATTAGGTGCGGCTTCTTTTGCCTGTATGAACTTGTTGCCAATTAGCGTCTAGATCTTATCCTTCAATGTTCGGCACTTAACTGTGGTGTGCCCCTTCATACGTGGATGGTACGTACACGTTTTGTTCGGATTGACCCATTGGGATGGATTTTCTAATGCCACAATGGGAACATGGGTGATGTAACCCGCGACTTTCAACCTTTTGTACAACTAGTCGAGGGGCTCAGCGATGGCGGTGTATTGTCTGGGCGGCTTGCAATCGAAGTTGGGTCTAGGTCTTGGATACTTTTGGCGAGCTGGTGGTGATTGGAAGTGGGATGGTTGGGAGTTATATGTGTGATGGACAATGACTGGTTAGGAATATCTGGGAGATGAAGGCTTATATATAGGCAGTGATGCTTGGTATGTGGGCGGAGGTGTTTGATATGTGGGTGGAGGTATTTGTTATGGGGGTGGAGGTGTTTGATAGATAATTGGAGATTTTTGACCTTGAGCCACCATTACTGCTCTAACATCTCTCATCTTTGATATACCGCCTGAGTGTAATGCCTTATTTATGGCCTGCAGTGCCTCGCAATTGTTACCGTCCAACTCTTTATTCCTTCTTCGATTCTTTCTTCATATTTGATGATATCAAAAAATTTGTGATTTATGATAACCAACAACCTTTTATAATATTGGGGTCATGTGCTCTAACGAAGAATTTATTCATCTGTTCTTCATCCAAAAGATAGCCTAACCTTGGTTGTTTTCGACCTCCAACGAGTAGCACACTCACGGAAAGTCTCAATAGGTTTTTCTTAAGATTCTAAATATAGAAAACATCTGATGCATTCTCTATGTTGAACTTGAACCGGTCCATGAAATCCAACTCCATACTTACCCAATTGGACCATTTCTTGGGATCTTGGCTAATATACCAGGTCAAAGTATCCCAAGTAAGAATCCTCATAAAGAGCTTAATCCGGGTCTTCATCTTTCTCGACCCCGACAAGTTTATCACAATAGGTCTATAGATGAACCCTAGGATTACCTGTGCCATCGAACATCTCAAACATGGGAGGTTTGTACCTCTCTGGAAGTTCCATATGTGGTTGTATACATAGATCTTCATAGTTCAAACCTTCTATTCCTTTGTCACCTTCAACACCATGAACTTGGCTTGTTAACTTTTGAATTCTTCGACCATGTTTTTAATGAGTAGGTCCTTATCGGAGGATTCTGGTGTATAGGAGATTGGTTGGGTAGAGTGAGGTACAGTTTCCACATATATAGGGTTGCTTTGATGGGTTCTAGGGACTTGGGTGTAATGATGGTCATTGGTTGAGTTTTGGGGATCGGGAATGGGCGGTGGGGTGTTTTAGGGAGTGTGGTAAGTGGTGGTTGGTGGGTAATGAATTGGTTGGTAGTGGTATTATGGCGGAGCTGGTATTGGTAATGGGTTAGGATTCTGGGTTGGAGTTGTGTTTTGATTTTGTTCGGGAGGGTTTTGTATACTTTGGGGAGGCGATGGGTTCTTAGTCCCATGTTGGTTGATGTCAGGGACATTCATTGTGAGTGACAAGTTTGCCAAGTTGCGAACCTGCTCAAGTTCTCCTTGCTATTCCAGTGTCAAGGCTAGATCATTTAGGGCCGAAATACTACGACCATCTGAGGTTTCCGCGTTCTCAATGTTCTCCTTTTGAATACCACTTAAGTCGTCCTTTTTTTATTTTCCTCTGACTTTTGTGTTGCTTGGAGGATGAGGAGGTGGGGGGCCTCTAGATCTGGTATGGTACGTTGATGAGACCAGTATGAGTGAACCAACCTAAGGGGATGAGAGTAATCAAAGTAAGGAAAAACAAAAAAGATAACAAGTTAGTGAGGATTATGAAAATGTTTGTAGTATTTAAACATATATTGCGGAGATGTAAATGCGCGTCTTAATTTGGGAAGCCTTGTTATGCACGAGGTAGGCCTAACTGCAAATAGATTTGGAGAACTTTAAATGCCAACAAATGTTTCATTTCATAATATAAAAATAGACGAATCCCAAAACGACATCAATATAAAAGAAACTAAGTCGCTACTGGCACTTGGACTTACTACATTTTTAGGAAGAGCAAATAAATCTAACCTATTTGGTCCCAGAAAGACCTTCCCCAAATTCGATCTTCCAGACTCCATCATATAGATCCCCCAGCTTGTGCAACCCGAACAACAAGTAGGCTCTGGCCAGATGTCCTCCTTCAGCTCCTTCAGCGTTCTGGAAATCTTCAATCCTCTTTATGACTTTACCTTCCAGCTCCACTATTCCTCTCTCTAGATATTACAACTTCTTGTTGGAAATGACTGCCATTTCTTTCAATTCCTCAATCAACCTCACATTCCTCTTATGTATTTCCCGGTGCTCATTCTCAGAGTCGTGGACAATCTTGCGCAACCTGTTATATTTGACTTGAGCTTCAACTTCTTCATCTATGATTCTATTCCCTCGACCGGCCCCTGGCATCACCATTACTTTTAGATTGTCCTCTAACCATGCCGGGTAGAGAGATTTGCATGTTGCATGATACTTGTCTGGCTCAATGGTATTCTTTTCCACAATGATTTTATGTGTTATATGTGCTGAGCTTGGCACTTGTAAGGGTCGTCATCATCTTGAAAGTCTGCCTGAAATGACTCATCTTGGTAACCCTTGGTACAACCTGTTTCCTACCTACTTGCCTCAAAACTCGGATAGGAACATAGAGGTATATCCCTCTCAGCCTGATTGGCACCAGGTGTGGAGCGTCCCTGGATCTTATGATGAATTCATCTATTGGGAACTATTAAAACATCTATTTCACCAATTCCTCGGTCAGATTGTCAAAGAACGCTACCCACTCTATAGCACTTTCTGGCTGAGCAAACCTGCCTGGAATGTAAGTCATCCCCTTGGGGTGATGAAAGGCAATATGGTCATTCCAAGCCCTTCGTGGAAATTCTTGGTGATAGGGACCCTTTTGGAAATGTTCCAACAACCACAACTGCAACAACAAGTTACAACCGTCGAAATGCTTGACCCTTTTTTGACAGTGCTCCAGAGCCATGTAGATGTCGGCTATGTTCATGGGGACTATGGTATATGCTTGTCCATTAATCCCTTCCATCAAAGTCTTGGCGACCATTGCCAACCTAGTATGGATTCTTCCCTTTTTCATTGGGAACACTATCAGGCCAAAGAAGCATATAATGAACACGATCACTCTGTAGTGTATGTGGGCCAAAGAAGTGAGAGAGCGCTCATCATGGTAGGTACGGTAAGACTTGCTATGGTCATACCTCTCATACAAGTATTCGAAGGGTATGTAAGATTCCTTCAGGCACACTAGGTCGGCATACTTCTTTAGCCCCATTATCTTTAAAACCCCTCTGCCAATATGATTTTATAGTACCAATAGCCCGGGACTATCCCAAACCAACCCCGCAAGCCCTCTGATTTCTTCTCGAAGCGGTGTCATTTCTATGTCGCCAAAACGGAACACAACCCTTCGCTATCCTAGAATAAAGTGGTAGCCTCAATAAACTTGTTATTTGGGTCAATATCTAGTAAGGAAGGCAAGTTACCCATGTACTTTCTTACATGTTTCTGGTCACTTGAAGAAATGTCCTCCCACCAATCTAGAAGCAATGGTGGGATATTTCTTACCATACCGAATATGGGGACCTTGTGCCTCATTTTCTGCAAAACAAAAGGGTTTGGCCTTTCTCCCCCACAAGAATCGGAAATTTATACATTCATGATAAGGATATCGACATTTAGTTCTCCAAATTAATGCACAGAACGTGGTTGTTTCCGTTCGGATTATGGAAACCCCGATGGACTTTTGGAGAAGGCTTATCTTAAAGGATCATTATATGGAGAACGTATTGATCCGATTAGGTTTGACGATGATGCATGCACAATTTTGACCAGAGTAAGGCTATTATAGGGGGTTTTAGACTTGTACCCTCAAGCGGACAACTTGAGGGGGAAAGGCACGGAATCATCAACTGCACCACTGATCGACTGGTTTTATCGCAAATAAGCCTTTCCGAATTTCAGGGTAATAAATAGTTAGAGCGCAATAACTCAACAAGCGTTGCTATAAGATTTGATACACAAGTGGAATATGATGTGGAGCATGATTTATGAAGCAATTAATAACATTTAGTCAAGTATTTGCACGTAGAAAAATAAATGCGGTATTTAAATAATTGAAAGAGAGTTATGGAAAAGAAAACAAAGAGACAAGTCAATTTCGGGGATAAAGAATGATAAATTCTAAAACGAAAACAGACAGTTAAATTCAAATAAAGGGAAAAGGTACGGGATAAAGCATGCTTGGACTAATTCATAAAAATAAGTTCGTTATGGTAAGAGCCTAAGGGTATCCCCAGCAGAGTCGCCATGCTGTCGCGCCTCCTTTTTCCTCCCTTGTGACGGGGAAATTCGGGTTTTGACATTCATTGTGGGTAATAACTCATTTCCTTTGGGATTTTGGGTTTTAAAGAGTTGCCATCTAACGTATTATTGTGCGTTTGGGCACCCAGAGCGATTAACTCCTGGATTGGTTTGCTTTACCAGAGATTTAGGGTACGAGCTCGAAATAACCTTGATGGGAAGGTGTTAGGCACCCCTCTTGGTCCACAACAATAGGTCCCGGCCGAACTTATACTTATGAACTAGTCCTTTAACAAATAATTACAAATTAGATCAGGTTTGAACATTACATGGCTCAAATGATGAGACAGAGGAAGTATTTGAACAAATTGTGTACACAGAGAACTAAAGTTTTAGGCAAAGGGAATTTGGGAAGGAGGGGTCCTAGGTTGGTTAGCCTACCGGATAACCCCACGCAATGCGCGACAAACACTCCTCAATGAGGGGCTACACGTGACATTAGCGCGTAGTTATCATATCTCATTCTACCCATGTCCCTCCCCTTGGTCATAGCCTAAAGTGTTCTAGTAGCATTCACAATGTCATATGCATGCACTACCCGTCCCTTCCTCGTGGCCCTGGAGATATTTTATGACCTCTATTCTTTGGACAATTCTAGACTTTCCTAAGGTTTTAAAGGATAAAAATCTAGGCGTCAATCAAGAACAATTAAGACTGCATTTAAAGAAAAAAGTTATAGGCTCACACTTACCTCCTCAAACATAAAAAATAAGTGCATGTCTTCAAACAACATTCAAATACTTAAGAGGAAATCCTAGAACATGATATCTAGGTTAGCAGGGGTTATATAGTGTTGAATTAGGACAATATGTGAAAGATCATATTTAACTTGCCTACTGATTAAACCTATTAAACTTAGACAACTTTAAGTAGCAAAAATACAGTTTCAGAGTTGCAAAATTTAAAAAATCCCTATAGGCTTGCCTAAACGCAGAACAATGATATCCTAAGAGCATGATAACTACGTTGATGTAGCAAAACAGTGAACAATTTTTTATAAACGGGCTCTTGAGTTCCTATAGCCATGTTGTCTAGTGATGGTATATTAAGTTAGTGTTTGAAAAATTCATTTAAAGAAAAACAATTGATTAAGCCAGTTTCAAAGCGAACTAACAAGAATTGGATGGACTTGTTTAAACTAAATTGATTTTAAGTTCTATAAGCATAATTTCTGATTTTAATTCCTATAAGCACGACATCTAATTATTAAGAACTGATGTCAAAACTTATAGGCATGATTTCTAGCAAGATGAATGGAAATAAATGCAGTAGCGGAAATTAAACTCAATAACTTTATACTCTATAAGCATGGTATCTGTCACACCTCCTTTTGGCCCGCGCAGGGGTAGCAAGGGAGTTTTTCCAATTAAAGGACAATCGAAATGGGATTATTTATTAAAGAATCAGAGTCGCCACT
>MU753033.1:165630-191002 GCA_026770625.1 Nicotiana glauca | reverse complement strand
CCTATTCTGACATTCTCAAGTCATAAAAATCACTGGAAAAGGTTCAAATTGAAAATCAAAGTCTCCGGTGACCCCAAAATTCAAGAAAAGGCCATAAAAGGCCTCATGAACGCCGGAGTCGGTCTTTAAAAGAAAAAGAAGAAAGGAAAAAGCCATACTGTAGAAAAAATAACGGAAAACACGGAAAAAAAAAAGCTAAGTATTTCTTTTTCTTTCTTTCTTTTAATCTCTTTTATTTTTGTATGCATGTGTGTTCTTCCGTCTCCGATTCTTGATATTTTAGACTTTTTGGTTATTATTTCTAAATTTTGTTCGTTTAAAATTGATACTGTTCTGAAAGTTAAAAAAAAAGAGATAAAAATCCTAATAAATAATTTTTATAGGAATTACTAGAATTTGATAATTTTTTCTGTGTTGACTGTTTTGAGATTGATATTAATTAGGGTTTAAATATCAGATTTTTGGATTGGTTTCTAGAATATTTCAATACTGTTTATCATTAGTTCTTTGATTCTGAAAATTGTTAGAAATAGTTTTGTTTTGTTATTAGTTTTAAGAATTTTATTGCTAGTTTGATTAGTATGATTGGTTATAGCTGATTAAACTACATTTTGTTTGATAATTCTGAAAATTAGTAGTAGGTTAATTTCGTAAAAACTGATCAAGATAAAGGGGTAAAAGGCAGTAAGGGCATTTGGTAAATAGTATTTGGATTCAGGGATAGTTTGGGGATACAAAATGGTTTAGGTGTAATAAAACTTAGGAGGTGGGGGTAATATGGGCAATATAAAAGGGCAATTCAGTAAAATACCAATTAGAAATGGGGGTAGAAGGGTAAAAATAATGGAATAGAACATTCTAGATAGGAGAAAAAGGGGTAATTCTGCATTAATAAGGGGAAAGGGTCGAATAAATAAAAACAATAAGAGTCTAATTGCAATAAAAGGGAGGACTAAGGGATAATTTCTAAAATTTAAAATTCCCTCCCTTTCTCTATAAATAGGCCTCATTTGGCCTCTCTTAGGAAGTTTTTTTGCAAATCTGAAATCTTCCTTAATCCTCTCTGCAATTCTAAACCTTCACCTTAGAAATTCTTCATTTCCAAAATTCAAAAATACCAAAAATAATAGAAGTAGTTCGAAAATCCTACTGTTTCATTAGTTTTCTCACATCAATTTGAAGGTTATTTGATGCTGATTGTCAAGTTATATGCTGGTTTATTGCCGTTAATTTGTTATTTCTGTGGTTGAATTGGTGTTGATTGAGGCTGATCGATTGCTGTTGTTATTACTATTGCTGATCCCTGTTTTTGTTCAAACTTGACCTAGCAATCTCATTGAGTCTCATTTATTTTCCAGGTACATTCACTGAGATCCTTCCGTGTAAATTTCAGTTCAAATATGAAATGAAGTTGAAGTTTGAAATGATGTAGATTTTATTAATTTTTATACTTTAGCTATTTTTTGTAAATAATTTGGACTGGACAGTTGAATTTCTGGAACTCTTACTGATTGATTTTGAGTATTAGATTGGACAGTTTTATGATAAATTGTAGTATTTAGTTAATTAGTTTAGAGTAAACATATTCATATGTTTAGTTGAATTGTTAGAAACTCTTATACAGTTAAACAGTTGAATAAAATGTATTCATAAAATAGAATTCAATCTGAACTATCATTTCTGTGTATAAAATCAAATTAAAAGAAATTTCGCATACTGTAATTACGTCCTGCTCCGATTAGCACTATAAGTATTGTATTTTCAGTGTGTTACTTTCAGAAAATAATAGTCTAAGTCTATGATGTATATTAGGATGAACGTATGAATAATTTGAGTAATAAACAGTGTAGTTAATTGGAATTATCCTTAGATATCTAAGTCATATATTGAATTTGCATTCAAGTATCCATAATTGCAATAAATAAGGACGTTAAAACACATATGAGATTCAGTGTAGTTAGCTAGACCTAACTTGACAACTTATTGGACTCGAACGCTAGGCCCAATCGCAGGCTTTCAACTTTAAATAAAAAATTGTTCTAAATTTAAGCTCACCTTGGGCCTGGGTTTCTCATCATAGGTCCAGCAATGCTTTGCTTTGGACATATAATTCATTTTGTTTTAGATAAATTGATTAAAAAAAAATATTTTGTCTCTTATTCAACATATTGTTAAATCTTTGCAAACATGTTAATTAATTAGGTTTCATCTTAAGAGATAAACAAGTAGAAAATATAGTATGCTTTAGGAATGACCTTTAATAAAACTGAGATGAGCCTCGCCCAAATGAAAAATGAATTACGGGGCCCTCAATAATTGTTTTTTAAAATATATTAGAATTGGAAGGACTGTTTTGATAATTCCACAGTCTCTCCCCAAGTTAATTAACACGTAGATGCTTTTAGGCGCGATTTATAATAATATTACTTTCTTAAATACGGGTGCACATTTATGTGACCCAAATCCAAATCTCAACGAAGTCGAAATGTGTTAAAGGCCACAGGCGTACTGGTACGGTGTGGTCCGAAATATATTTTCACGACGTTGCAATTCTTGTAAAAATTCAATAATAAAAGGGGATTATTAATAAAAGCACATAAAATAAGAATATATATGGAAATCAGATAAAATCAAATACAACAGTTGAGCGACCGTGCTAGAACCACGGAATTCGGGAGTGCCTAACACCTTCTCCCGGGTTAACAAAATTCCTTATCCGGATTTTTGGATCGCAGACTGTTAACAGAGTCAAACCCTTCCTCGATTCGGGGTTCAAACTGGTGACTTGGAACACCATAAATTTCCTAAGTGGCGACTCTGAACTTTTAAATAAAAATGAATCCCATTCCGATTGTCCTTAAAGTGAAAATACTCCTTTATTATGCCCTTCGCAGGGTGTATTAAAACCTTCGGTGGTTAAAAAACGTGGTTTGACAAGCCTCATGCCGGATCCCTAGTAGAAATATTTGTTTGCATCACATGCATTTGACTTTGGGGACTCAATACAGGGGATGGGTCCATCTAGGAAAGGTGTATCCAAAATTCAAAAGACCATCCCGATGCATTTTACTTGCTACTTGTACACTTATATGCTTCAGATTGCATGTTGACCTGCTTCTAGAATAGGGTAAAGAGTTGGAAAAATCAAATTCAGGTATGAGAGAGATAATTTTCCGCCTTTGAAAATCCGGTATCCGAAATATACTGAAACTCTACCGAAATTATGGAAAAAAAATAAGAAAAGGGAAAAAGAAAAGAAAGGAAAATTGTTTCAAAGATTTCATGTTTTTCTGTTGTGTCAAAACTGACCGAACTACGAGGGTTTGATTCTCATCAGGTGTAGGATACGTAGGCAATCCTCATCGGGTCCAGCCCCACTTTTGCAAATTAACCCAAAAATTTAGATGTTGTATTTGTTGTCATAAATAAAGTGGGTGATGCCGTTTTTGTCTAAATAGATGAAAGTTCCAACGGGCGCCAGATGGCCGTTTTGCAAGAATAGCCATTGACGGTTTCTTTGCCAATTTTTGGCCACCTAGCAAGCACATCTCTAAAATCTTCGCTGTTGAAGTGTTGAAGGGCCGTATTTGCAAAAGTGGCCGTGTTTATTTGACTTTTGTATTTTGTAAAAATGATAATTTTTATCAGCTTTAATCAAATTCGATTTATTTTAAATCAATCACCTTAATCTAAATATGCAGAATGAGCACGAGTCAAGATTTACCAATGAAGGTGATGACCAAAATTCCGTTGGAGCTACACATGTGGTGGGAAGATTTGGGTAAGCAAGGACGAGACATGGTCAACCTTTACTTGGGGGCGCTCACTGGATTACTAAAGATTAGGCCTAGGGGGGACATAATGAAAGCACTAGTTATGTTTTGGGACCCAACTCACAACGTTCTATATTTCTTGGACTTAGAACTCAAGCCTACTTTGAAAGAGATAGCGGGCTATACTGGGAGCACTGAGGGACTAAGACATAGATACCTGGTCACTCCAAGGGTCGTAACCTCACAAGTTTTTGGATTTTCTAAAAATAAGCAGACAGGTCCAGTATGAAGATTTGGCAAGTGGGTTTCCACTCTACACTTTATATATCAGCGGTGCGGGCATGTAAGAGGATTTGACAACCCGGAAAGTGGAATCTATAGCAAAGGGAACTGGTCAAAATGGGAAGAGCATAGATGCTTCGCTTTCATGGTGGCATTCTTAGGTCTTCTAATATTTCCTAGGAAGGATAGGAATATTGATTTACGGGTAGCTGGAGTCGTCAATGTTTTGATTACCAATGCCAAGAGCACCCTCGCCCCTATGATAGTATCTGAGATATTTCGAGATCTTACAGCTTGTAAAGCTGGAGCAATTTTTTTGAGGGGTGCAATTTGTTACTACAAATGTGGATGATTGAGCACCTGTTCCATCGTCCTCTTGAATTATGGATCTACAGGGAAAAGCTGCATTGAGGAGTTCGGCACAAGGGTCTCGGGGTTCAAAATGCTAGAAGGGTTTGGAGATTGGATATACCGCCTCTATTCCATAACTACAGGGCAGATATAGTGGACACTGGGTTGGCTTTCTGTTGAAGAAATTGTATACATGCCTGCAACCGGTCCTTACTTCCTCCTAATTGGCCTTCGAGGCATCCAACCTTATGCCCCATATCGGGTCTTGAGGCAATTTGGAATATGCCAAGTAGTTCCCCAAGACGAAGATCTTAGTGTTCATACAATTGAAATCCGCTCTGATGGCTAGTTTCATGAAAAAGTGGTTCGTCGTATCTGGAACGAGTGCCAATATTTGACGGCAAACACCCGAGTACGTGATTTGTCCAGAGGCGAGGTCTCCCCTGGTTATCTTGATTGATATACAAAGAAGATCACTGCAAGGGTCGAAACTGAAAGTCCAACCAAAAGGCCTTACATCCAAGAATTTATTGAAGCGTCGCAAGAACAATGGGCCAGGTTGGCCAAAGAAAATAAATATAGGGCCACCATAAGCAAGTTAGAGGGGTAAATCAGAGAACTTAAATTTGACAATGGATTTCAAGTTGTTGCGGATGAGGGTGAAAAGAACAAATTGGCTCAAGAAAATGAAGTCCTCCGAGCCTAGATTCAAAGAATGAAGATAGCTGCTGAAAACCCAGGAAAGAGCCAAATAGATGAAAGACTTATAAACGGTCTTAGGCGAACATTATGTGATTATGGGACCGATTTAGAAAAATTTGAAAGTAGTCTGGAAAGAGCCCGGGCACAGTTAGCGAAGAACGCAGAAGGACAGGCAGAGTTTGTTTAGCAATTAAAAGGAAAATATGATAGAGAAATCGCAAATCTAAAGAAAAGTTAACTATCCTTGAGAATGAAATGCCTAAACAGACAAAGAACTTTAAGGGAGAGAGGGAACATTATTATGCATTGATGTCCTGACTGGAAGAGGACATGCAACATGCAGGAGCAGAACCATCATGACACCCAAGTTTTGTAAGCTAGGTCTCAACAAATTGGATGCCTGCTCCAAGAGCCAGGATGAGACACGCAACCGTTGAAAAGTAGAAACACATTTGACTATATAGGTGCATTGCATTCCCTAGTGTGCGATTCCCTATGTGTTAATTGTCTCAAACTAACCGGTTTGTTGTTGAAACCAGGTTCTATTTTTAAGATGGTTGATTTTGTGGTAACTTGGCTTCACACCCTTACTTTACAAGATCCAAGGGAAGTGTCAAAATTTTGTCAGAGAGTCATCTACCACCAATTCCTATCCCAAAAGACAAACCATTGTCGGTTATCCTAAAGTCAGAGTCAGCGACTGCTGAAGAGAATAGGGTACTACGCCTCCGCATATTGGAAATATGGGACACTTGGTCTAATGGTAGAGAGTCGCCTAGTGCAATACCTAGTTTCCTCGAGCTGATTCCCAGAACAAGCGGAACCTCCAACATCCCTATAAGTTACCTGAACACTCCACTCGGATGCCCCACCATGTCAGCCCATTTCGTTGGAACGCCTTCTGAGGTTCGCCCCCAGGAACTAATTTCGGGAGTGGCTTCTAACATATTCATCGCACCACCAACATCGGCTACGACATAGCCAACATTGCCTAGGACAAGCTTTGAGTCGTCATCCTTTACTTTCCAAATAGCACCATTTCTATCGAACACAGCTCATGTCACTACAAACTCCTACCCTTAACAACCTCAGTATGAGTTTACCACGGGAAAAGAGAGAACTGTAAAGAATCCCGAGCAAGAGGAGTTCACTCGAAAAAAAAGGCATAGAACAAAGTCTCAAGAACACACAAGTCCTGAGTTGCCAGAAGAGTGTATCCTATGCTGACTTGTGTATGTTCCCGCATGTTCATCTGACCATCGATTTCAAGACTCCAAAATTTGAGAAATAGGATGGACATGTGGACCCCATAGCTCACTTGAGGAGGTATTGCAATCAATTGAGGGGAGCGGGCGGAAAAGAAGAGCTCCTAATGGATTACTTCGGGGAGATTTTAGTCGGAACTACATCCGAATGGTATATGGACCAAGACATCTCCCGATGGCACATATAGGATGACTTAGACCGAGACTTCGTCAGACAGTTCCAGTACGACGTGGACATAGCTCCAGATAGAAACTCTTTGTCCAATTTTAAGAATAAGTCTTCGGAGAGCTTTTGAAAGTACGCCGTCAAGTGGCGTGAACAAGCTGCCAAGGTGAAACCCCCAATGGATGAGACCGAGATGGTCAGTGTCTTCTTGCAAGACCAAAAGGTTGATTACTTCTAGAACATGATGTCCTCTGTGGTAAAACCGTTTGCTGAGGGCATCAAAATTGGGGAGATGGTCGAAAATTGTTTGAAAATGGGTCGCATCCTGAGCCAGTCGGCTATAAGAGCTACTTCTCAAGCAATTCAGAGTGGGTCAGGGGGTGTAGCAAACTGAAAGAAGAAAAAGAAGTGGCAATGATGGCCTTAAGTATGAGAAACCCCCGTCAATCCTGGGGTTACTTTTGTTCCTCTTCAAGCCCCCCGCAATATTATTACCTTCACCAAGATGTGGCTTATGCCATGACTCCTCAGCTTATGTAGTGATGAATGCCTAGCCATACGCTCAGCCACAACAAAAGTATAACCAGAACGGAGCTCCACCTCCTAGAAATAACCCTCCTCACCAAGCTTCATATAATCCCAGTCCACCACAGAATAATTTGCCATATAATGCCCGCTCTCGTGAGCCACCCAAAAAAACTAACTTCACGCCCATCGATGAATCATACTCTAGCCTTTTCCAAAGCTGGTCCAAATGGGTTTGTTGCAGCCCATACCTCCAAACAAGCAAGACCCAGAGTCACCCTCCTACTGACCTAATACCCGATGTGCTTATCATTCATGGGCGAAAGGGCACGACACTCAGGATTGTTGTACTCTCAAAAGGGTTGTCGAAAGTCTAATAGAGCAAAAGCGGGTAGTGTTGAGTGATGAGGAGGTCCCCAATATAACTAATAACCTATTGCCAGCTCACAACAATGGGCCAGTTATTGGGATGATTTGTGAGGATAGAGAGTTCGACCCATCTTTGAAAGATATCATTGCTATCGCCGATATTGAAAAGAAGCCCAAAGCGGCAACAAGGCAAGTTAAGGATGAGAAGAAAAGCAACTCTACTCCTTAAATAATAGAAAAGACTGTGGAAGCCAAAACAGGGGTAGTACCTCCTTAAGATGTCGTTCTTTATGTTCCCAGAGCCCCTAGAAAAGAACAGTTTGTGTTGAGTCCCTCCAAAAGGTTCGAGCTAAACAAGGTTACACAAAAGGGACCCAAGATGTATTACCAAAGGGGACTTATGTGGTGCGGGGGCCGATAATTTCACCCAGGCTAAATGAGCCCGTGGTTATCACTCGCGCACCATAGAAGCCCATGAAGGACCCCACTGCCATCCCTTGGAACTACAACAAAGCAGTAGTGACATACAAAGGAAAAGAAATCATGGGGGAATTGAATGAAACAAACCCATCTGGGAAGTACCTCAACTTGGAGGAATTAAACAAAACCAAACAGAAGTGTTTTCCGCTTAAAGAGCCAGTCAGTGATGAGGAGGTAGAGGAATTCTACTGAAAGATGAAAACCTCAGACTACGATATAATTGACCAACTCCAAAAGTCTCCCTCTTAGGTATCACTTTTGTCTCTACTGATAAGTTTGAACGAGCATTAGAAAGTGCTGATAAAACCTTTAATGAGGCATATGTTCAAATCGAGACCACTGTTGAGCAATTAGAAAGAATGGCGGAATGATTTTTGAAGTCAACCGGATCTTATTCAGTCGAAGTGACTTGCCTCTAGAAGGGGCTGCCCATAACAAAGATCTTCATTTGACCGTTAAGTGCGAAGGATACTACATGAAAAGAGTAATAATGGATAGGGGATCTAGAGTTGATATCTGTCATCTCTTGACCTTACATAGAATAGAAATCGGGACTGAAAGGATTAGACACAATAAAGTTTGGGTACGTGCTTTTGATGGCGTTAAGAGGGACACAATAGGGGAGGTTGATTTGATCCTAACCATCGGTCTTGTGGATTTCGAAGTAACATTTTAGGTTTTGGACATGAACATCTCCTACAATTTTCTCCTAGGAATGCCTTGGATCCATGATGCAGGAGCCATAGCTTCTAGTCTCCACGAAGCTAAGTTTGAACACGAAGACCAAGAAATTTGAACATGAAGACCAAGAAATCGTGATCCATGGAGAAGACAAGCAATCAATTTACATGGACTCGTCAGTCCCATATCTAGAGGCTAAGGAAGGTAGCGAGCACATAGTCTACCAAGCTTTTGAGATTGTGGTCGCGGATCAGTGTGAGGAAGGAACCTCATGTCCTCAACCCTTTTTGTCAAACGCGTTAATCATGGTCTCCATTGAAATGATCAAGCATGGGTACAATCCTGGGAAAGGGCTTAGGGTATCTTTGTAGGGCATCACAGAGCCCATCACCCTAACCGCCAGTGAGAAATTCTTAGGTATGGGTTCCAAAGCCACATAAGCTGATGTGGCATGGGCTAATGAACTAAAGAACAATGGGTGGGTCTTGCCTTAGCCGGTCCAGCATCTCTCCAAAACGTTCGTCAAGCCAAGATACATAGAAGAAGAAGATGAGGCATTCACGACCAAAGAAATTGAGGACATATGTGGAGCAATGAGGCGAATGTTATATGAGGCTCACTTGGTCCAACCGGGTGAAGGCTCGAGCACTGCTGAGGTGCAATATATGGGTCCCAATTCCAAACTTCAAAATTGGAAGGCTACTCCGTTCCTAATCAGGGGGGAATCTCGATAGTTCAGTCTCGCCATCTTTTCTGCATTCTTATTTATTTTAGGGTGTAATTCGAATGTCTTTAGTTTATTGTCTTTAAAATTCCAATGTAAACCCTTCTATATTCAAATTCAATGAAATGATATCAATATTTCATTTGTCTTTGAATCTCTTTCTTTATTTTTTCTAATTTTTGTTATTTTTCTTATTTCTTCTGTCAGTTCTATTAATGTGGACTTAAATAACATGACATGCTTGTGGACTTTATTCCCATATCCTAACACGCTGTCTAACTGTGAAATAATGAACCAAGAACCGGAATATGATGAAGATGAGGCTATTAGGGAAATAAACTGAGAACTGGAACAATTTGAGAATAAGCCTAATCCAAACTTAAATGAAATTGAGCCAGTTAATTTGGGTAGTTCGGAAGAGGTCCAGGAAACCATGATAAGCATTCACACTGATGAATGAACTAAGGATGCATTGATCCAACTTTTGTTCAAATTTAAAGACGTGTTTTCCTAGTCCTATGATGATATGCCAGTGCTGAGTGTTGATTTAGTGGTGCCAGGTTGCTAACTTACCTTGATTATCCCCCTGCCCAACAAAAATAGAGAAAGTTTAAAACAGACATTAGTGATAAGATCAAAGAAGAAGTCACCAAACAGTTGAATGTAGGCGTGATCCGAGTGGTTCGATACACCACATGGTGGGATAATGTGGTCCCAGTGCCAAAGAAATATGGGATAACCTAAGTACGTGTTGTTATCGGGATTTGAACAAATCAAGCCCTAAGGACAACTTCCCATTACCAAACATCAATATCTTTATTGACAATTGCGCCATACATAAGATACAGTCTTTCGTGGATTGTTTTGCTGGGTATCATCAGGTTCTGATGGATGAAGAAGACGCAAAAAAATGGATTTCACCACGCCTTGGCTGCTTATTATTATAGGGTTATGCTTTTTTAGTTTGAAGAATGTTGGGACAACTTACATGAGAGATATGAATGATATCTTTCACGACATGATGCACCAAGAAATTGAGGTGTATGTGGATGATGTCATCATTAAATCCAGAATGCAGAATGACCATGTGAGGGATCTAAGAAAGTTCTTCGAGCGCCTGCGTAAGTATGATTTGAAGTTAAATCCAGCTAAATGTGTATTTGGAGTTCTATCTACAAACTTTTGAGGTTTATAGTCAGTCGGAGAGGCATCGAGTTAGATCCAACAAAGATAAAGTCTATTCGGGATTCGCCACCTTCGAGAACCAAGAAAGAAATTATGAGTCTGTTGGGAAGATTAAATTACATCAGTAGATTCATTGCTCAGTAAACTTCTATGTGTGAGCCCATATTTAAGTTGTTGAAGAAAGATGTGGCGATTAGATGGATATATGAGTGTCAAGAAGCTTTCAACAAAATCAAAGAATATCTGTTGAATCCGCCAATGTTGGTCCCACCCGAACCTGGAAGGCTTTTGTTCTTGTATTTGACAGTGTTGCAAAATTCCTTTGGATGTGTTCTCGGGCAACATGGCATGACCAGGAAGAAAGAACAAGCCATATACTACTTGATCACGAAGTTCACTAGTTATGAAGCCAAGTACACTTTGTTGGAAAGAACTTGTTGAGCTTTAACCTGGGTCGCTCAGAAGCTTAGGCATTACTTGTTGGCCTACACCACCTATCTCATCACCAGATTGGATCCTTTGAAGTACATATTCCAAAAGCCGATTCCTACGGGAAGTTTAGCGAAATGGCAAATCTTGCTCACCGAGTTTGACATAGTCTATGTCACTCGCACGGCAATGAATGCTCAAGCCTTGGTGGATCACCTAGCTGAAAATCCTGTTGACGATGAATATCAACCTTTGAGTACTTACTTTCCGGACAAGGAAGTAAATTCAGTGGAGGTAATTCAGAAGACACTAATGCTTGGGAAATGTTCTTCGATGGAGCTGTGAATGCGAAAGGTGTCGGGATTGGAGCGATTTTGATTTCGCCCACTAGTCAGCACTATCCGGCCATAGCCTGGCTTCATTTTTTTTGTACAAACAACACTGCCGAGTATGAAGCCTGCATTATGGGCATGAACATGAAAATCGATTAGGATGTGGAGGAATTGTTAATCATGGGAAATTCTGACTTGATTATCTGACATGCTCATAGTTAATGGGAAACTCGGGATATCAAGCTTATTCCATACGGGCAACATGTCGAAGATCTTAGTAAGTGGGTCAAATTCGTCGAGTTCAGGTACATTCCTCGATTTCACAAGGACTTAGCCGATGCACTAGCTACTTTGGCCTCGATTTTACCATATCCAGGAAATGTGCACATTGACCCACTGGAAATCCAAATTGGAGAAAGACATGGTTATTGTAATACACTTGAGATAGAACCAGATGTTCAGCCATGGTATCATGATATCAAAATGAAAATTTTGGTTTATGTTTAGTCAACAATGGCATGCCAATTGGAAGAGTTGGTGGAAAGAATTGGTGTGGATGTTAGGAGGAGGCTTCCTCCTTTGATGTCACCCATGACATCAAGAGGAGGTAGTTTGATGTCACCAATGACATAAAAAGGAGGTCTTTACCTCTATAAATAGATGCACTCCTTTATTTGTAGAAACTATCCCAACATTAATACAATACATTGTAGTTAGTAGAGAGTTAAGAGAGAAGTTCTCTTAAGTGTAATTGGGAAATCTCCCCTTCCTTTTGTTAATAATAAAAGGAAACTGTTCTCTGGTGGACGTAGAATTATTTTGATCCGAACCACGTTAAATCTTGTATTCTTTCTTTTTTGTTTCCGCTAACAATTGTATCAGAGTGATAGGATTCTTTAACAATCCAAGGACGAAGAACAAGCAAAGATGAGTTCCATGAAGTTTGAAATTGATAGATTCAGTGAACACAACAACTTCAATATCTGGAAGATCTAGATGATGGCATTACTATAGAGGGAAGGTTCAATCCATGCTATTGACAGAAAGTTTCCTAAGGATATATCATCTCCCGACAAGGAGAAGATTAAAGGGGATGCATTGAGTGCAATCCAACTATCCCTTGCACCTAACGTGCTTTGTGAAGTGAGTACGGGTATCGAAGAGACAGCCAAATAGTTATGGGAAAAGATAGAAGGGCTATACCAAGACCGATCAGTGACAACAAGAATGTTATTACAACAACGTCTTCATACATTTAAGATGGGGTCAGGTACCTCGTTACAAGATCATTTAGATGCGTTCAATAAACTTGTCATGGACTTACAAATTACAGGAATTAAAAAGGAGAAGGAGATGCATGCATGTGCTTTGCTATTTTCATTGACTTTAGGATATCGTAATATTGAGAATTCAATGATGTAAAGCAAGAAGCCTATCAAGCTTGAGCAAGTGCATTAGGCACTTAACTCTAGTGATGTGCGAAGGCACATTGAAGGAGATAGAGATGACCAGGAAAGTGGGCTCTTTGTGAGAGGCCGGACTAGCCAACTGGGAAAGAACAAATCAAAGCACAGATCAAAGTCTCGTGTGAACAAGAAGAATACAGAGTGTTGGGGTTGTGGCAAAAAGGGGCACTTTGAACGAGATTGCCCAATGTCAAAGTCCAAGGAAAAGGCTAGTGCATCTACAGTTGAACATGTACATAATTTTGATAATGATTATGTACTAACAACATCGTGTAATAGTAGTAGTTATGGAAACAAATGGGTGTTAGACTCTGCTTGTACTCTGCATATGACGTTCCGAAAAGACTAGTTTAGCAGCTATGAGAAAAGTGGAGAAACTGTAGTAATGGGCAATAATGCAACTTGTGCAATAGTTAGCATTGGCTCAATTTGGGTTCATTGCCATGATGGAGTCGTGAGGACTATTACACAAGTCTGTCATGTTCCTGATATGAAGAAGAATTTGATCTCCCTGGGTACTCTAGATGAACAAGGCTATAAGTACATGAGTGAAGCAGGAACTTTAAAGGTGACTAAAGGTTCTTTACTCATGCTGAAAGGCAAGTTGGAGAACGACCTTTATACATTGGCCGAAAGCACCATTGTTGGCTCTGCAAATGCATCTACCGTGCAGTTATCTAATGATGACAAGGCAAGACTATGGCACATGAGACTGGGTCATATGAGCGCACGTGTATTGGAGATGTTGAGCAATCTTAACCTTTTGGAAGGTGATAAGATTAGCACACTTGACTTCTATGAGCACTGCATTCTAGGGAAGCAGAAGAAGGTTAGCTTCAGCACTGGCAAACACAAGACAAGAGGAGTGCTAGACTACATCTATTCAGATTTATGAGGTCCCTCTAAACTTCCATCGAAAGGCAGAAAGAGGTATCTTCTCACTTTTATTGATGATTTCTCACGAAAGGTTTGGGTGCATTTTTTGAAGGCAAAAAGTGATGCTTTTGAAGCATTTAAAGAGTGGAAGATTTTCATTGAAAATCAAATAGAGCGAAAAATCAAGTATCTTCGCACAGATAATGTCTTGGAGTTTTGCAATGAAGAGTTTAATGAATTTTGCAAGGTTCATGGGATCTCAAGACATAGGACTGTCAGGCATACCCCACAGCAGAATGGAGTTGCCGAGAGAATGAATAGAACTCTTCTTGAAAAGGCTCGTTGTATGCTCCTACAAGCCAAAATGTCCAAAGTATTTTAGGTTGAAGTAGTTTACACTGCCGCTTATATTGTCAATCGATCTCTAACACCGACAATTGACTTTAAAACTCTGAATGAGGTATGGTCAGGTGAACCCTCTAACTATTCATACTTATGAGAATTTAGGTGTCAAGCTTATTATCACGTTAATAAAGAAAAGCTTGAATCAAGGGCTAATAAGGCCATATTCGTAGGGTATGTGGATGGAGTAAAATGGTACAAACTATGGTATTTGTCTTTACTCAAATTTATAGTTAGTGGAGATGTCATCTTCGATGAATCCTCTATACTTGATCCTCGTAAAGTTTCTGTGGAGTTTTTAGGAAACAAGAACAATGAAGAGGCGGAGCTTCCGGTGGAGCTTGCCAAGAAAAAGGATCAAGAGACTCAGGTTAAAGTTGAGTCAGAAGATGTAGACCTTGAAGAACTTGCTATTAATGAAATATACACAATTTCAAAGGGGAGGGAGAAAAGGCAGACACAAGAACCGGAACGCCTTATAAATCAAGCAAACTTGATTGCATATGCGTTCGTAGCTGCACAAGAAGAGATTAAGGATCTGGAGCCCTCCTCATATATTGAAGCAACTTCTTGCAAGGATGTTTTACAATGGTGGTTAGCCATGACTGAAGAGATGGAGTCTCTTCATAAGAATCAAATATGGGTCTTAGTGAAAAGGCAAAAGGGGAAGAGGATAGTTGGATGCAAGTGGGTCTACCAAAAGAAAGAGGGAATTCCTGAAGTGGAAGATGCTAGGTTTAAGGCGAGATTGGTTGCAAAAGGTTTCAGTCAAAAGGAGGGAATTTACCATAATGAGATTTTCTCTCCAGTCGTGAAGTATATCTCAATTCGCGTGCTACTAGCATTGGTCACACAATTTGACTTGGAGCTTTAATAACTTGATGTCAAAACAGCTTTCTTACACGGTGATCTAGAAGAGACAATCTATATGGATCATCCTAAAGGTTTCCTAGCTGAGGGAAAAGAATATCACGTATGCCAACTAAAGAAGACTTTGTATGGTTTGAAACAATCCCCTAGACAGTGGTACAAGAGGTTTGATACATTCATGACTACACATGAATTCTCAAGGAGTGCATTTGATAGCTGTGTGTATCACAAGAAGATGTGTGGTAACTTAATGATTTATTTATTTTTGTATGTTGATGATATGCTTATTGCTGCTAAAAACATTACATAAATAAATGCTTTGAAGAAACTGTTGAGTAAGGAATTTAACATGAAGGATTTAGGAGCTGCAAAGAAAATTCTTGGTATGGAGATTTCAAGAGAAGACGGTGTTGTACTTCTTTCTCAGAAGATGTATATTGAAAGGGTTCTCAAGAGATTCAATATGCATACGTGCAAGCCTGTAAGTATACCATTAGCATCTCATTTTAAACTTTCAAAGTTACAAATGCCTCAGTCCGAGGATGAGGTGGAGCATATGTCAAAGATTCCTTATGTCAGTGCAGTTGGTAGCATTATGTATGCTATGGTATGCACACGTCCAAATATTGCTCAATCTGTGAGTGTGGTAAGTAGATATATGTCCAGCCCAGTAAAGAGGCATTGGGAAGCTGTAAGGTGGATATTGAGATATCTCAAAGGAGCTTCTGGTTTTGGTCTGACCTTTCGAAAAAGTGGTGGAGGTATTTCAATTCTCAGATATGTGGATTCTAACTATGCAGGAGATCTTGACAGAAGAAGGTCCACAACTGGATACATCTTTACCCTCATCGGTGGTGTTGTTAGTTGGAAGTCGACTCTGCAGTCGATTGTTGCTTTGTCTACGACAGAACCAGAATACATGGTAGCAGCGGAGGCAATGAAGGAAGCTATCTGGTTGAAAGGATTAGTAGTGAAATTGAGTTTGGTTCAGCTGGAATCAACTCTTAGATGTGATAGTCAGAGTGCTATTCATCTAATAAAAAATCAGAGATTTTATGAGTGCACTAAACACATTGATGTCAGATTTCATTTTATTCAAGATGTGGTTGAAGAGGGAACTATCTAGGTCGTGAAGGTTATCACAGACAATAATGCTACAGACATGTTGACCAAGATAGTCCCGCTCGCTAAGTTTGCACACTACAAGGAATTGGTGGGGGTGTGCATCAACTGATGCAACTCCAAAGAGAACAGTTGTTAGGTGGAGGTGGTATGTTCAACAATGGTTTGATTCTTCTTATTTATTACAATGTGGTTTCCCAGTAAGAATAGGAGTTTTGGCCAAAGTTGTTCACACACACGCTCGAAATGCAAACCAAGGTGGAGATTGAAAATGTTGGTTTATGTTTAGTCAACAATGACATGCCAATTGGAAGAGTTGGTGGAAAGAGTTGGTGTGTATACTAGGAGGAAGCTTCCTCCTTTGATCTCACCCATGACATCAAGAGGAGGCAGTTTGATGTCACCAATGACATCAATAGGAGGTCTTTACCTCTATAAATAGATGCACTCCTTCATTTGTAGAAACCATCCCATAATCAATACAATACACTGTAGTGAGTAGAGAGTTAAGAGAGAAATTCTCTTAAGTGTAATTGGGAAATATCCCCTTCCTTTTTGTTAATAAAAGGCAATTGTTCTCTGGTGGACGTATGATTATTTTAATCCGAACCACGTTAAATCTTGTGCTCTTTCTTTTATCGTTTCCACTAACATAAAATATTCTTGAAAATAAAGGAATATGCCGAACAAGCTAGTGGGGACCAAAAGAGAACCATTAGAAGGCTCGCCAGTAGTTTCTTCTTGAGCGGAGAAGTCTTGTACAAAAGAACTCCTGACTTGAACCTTTTAAGATGTGTGGATACCCATAAGGCTGGAACAATAATGAATGAAGTGCATACCGGAGTATGTGGACCCCATATGAATGGATACATCCTTGCGAAGAAAATTCATCGGGCAGGTTATTACTAGATAACCATGCAATAGGATTGCTTCAGTTTTGTCTGAAACTGTTATTAGTGTTAGGTACACTATGAACTGATTCATGCACCGCCATCAGAGTTTCATCCTATGTCGGCACCGTGCCTGTTTGTTGCTTAGGGTATGGACGTCATTGGGCCAATTGAGCGAGATATTCAAATGGACATAGATTCATCTTGGTTGCCATTAATTATTTCATAAAGTGGGTCAATCAATCACTTTCAAAGCTGTCACCAAGAAATCGGTGTTGGATTTCGTGCATTCCAACATCATTTGTCATTTTGGTATTCCTAAAATTATCATTACGGATAATGCTGCAAATTTGAACACTCATTTTATGAGGGAAGTATGCGAACAATTTCAAGTCACGCATCGAAATTCTACCCCTTATCGACCCAAAGCTAATGGTGTTGTCAAAGCAGTAAACAAAAATATCAAGAAGATCCTCAGGAAAATGATCCAAGGTTCTAGGCGATGGCATGAAAATTTGCCTTTTACATTGTTAGGATATCGCACAACTATGCGCACATCAGTTGGGGCAACACCCTATATTTTGGTTTATGAAGCTGTAATACCCGCAAAGGTTGAAATTCCCTCCATTCGAATCATCGTTGAGGCTAAGATTGAGGATAGTGAATGGGTCAAGACCCGTTTGGAATAGTTAACCCTGATTGATGAAAAGCGGATGGCCGCTGTTTTCCACGAGCAGTTGTATCAACAAAGGATGGCCCGTGCCTACAACAAGAAAGTGCGGCGTAGAAACTTTGAAGTGGGAAAACTCGTTTTGAGATGTATTCTCCTGCATCATAGTGAATCAAACGGAAAATTCACTCCAAACTGGAAGGGTCCATACATTATAAGAAAATTATTGCCAAAAGGGGCATTGTACTTGGGATATATTAAAGTAAATAACCCCAAAACAACTGTCAATACAGACGCGGTCAAAAGGTATTACGTTTAACCCTTCTGCGGTGCTAATATTCTCCGATTGGGATGACGAAGGCTTTCATTCTCGCTACCCAAACACTACCAACCCGTTGCAAACCCTTTTGAGCTAGTTGCCTTTCTTTGATTTCCCTATTTGGAACCCGAATATATATATATATATACACACACACACGTCTGACTTTATTCAGAAAGGATACGTAGGTAGCCTCTTTTTGGAGTTCTGTCACACCAAAACAAAAATCCAAATTCCCCCAAAAGTGAAACTGGGGTAGAAGTCATAATGGTTCATCGATGTTTCGCCCGAAAGGTTCCAAAGTTATAATTCAATCCAAACTCTTCTTACCCCAAATTCTATTCAAGTCCTTCTGATCAATCGGTAAAAATATTGAAAATGTGGTTACTTAGATCTGATACAATCAATAAGAGAGTCTTATCATCGAAAACTCACATGGGCACCTTAAGGCGATGGTAAGCAGAGAAATTAAAAATGAGAGAGTCTTGTTAGTAAAAACTCACAAAAGAGCACTATAAGGCGATGGTAAGAAGAGAAAGAATAGAGGTCAATTGGTGAAAACCCGCAAAGGGCACCACTCATCGAAAAATGATCCTTTGCAACTATTGGTACTGATAGAGTCCTGGCAAGGTTTCTCGGTTTCGAGATATGGGTTGTGATAGGTTTATGAGAGTTGGATGGTTTGCACAAATTGGGAATCCAGTCTAAGAAGAATGTCATGTTTATTGAAGTATGCATGCACTCCAGATAAGTCCTTCTTTCCTTTTCCCACGAAAGGGACACTTTTCGTTTAAATTCATTATCTTTGTTTACTTTTGTTTGAATCCCTTTCGGTCTAATTCTTCTCCGAAACTAATACGATGAAAAGATGGAAAGATTGGTTTTACAGGGTTTTGTTCGACAAAATCTAATATTCAAGAAAGTACACAGCCTCAGCAGGTGCATCAAGTCAACCTCGACTAGCCATGATGGTCAATGCTCCAGAGTCAAAAACTTTTTAAAATAAAGGAAATCAAAGTCAAATGCCCATAAAGGCAAAATAAGATGGAAAAAGGCTAAGCCCCACATGGGTTAATTATCATGTGGAATTTAGGAAAGTTAAGATTCCCGGGTGTAGAGATGAAACTAATATCCAGAAAGCCAACGAGCAATAAAGATTTTTAGTGAAAGAACTGGGCTAACATCAAGTGATTGAAACAATCAAGGCCACAAAACCAACCATTGTTTCAAACTGACAAACTATTCTTTGTTTGAAAATAGGAAACGGGTGCAATCCAAAAGCAACCTTGCAAGAAGCAGGTGAAACAAAAGGAAACTGCGCAAGGGCTATAAACACCTTAGCAGCAACCCAAAAGGGAAGTATCCCTCAAAATTCTTTCCCGCGTTTACTCATTCTATGGGAAAAAGAAATAAGGAAATTAAAAAAAATGATGGTGATGATGAATTGAAATGAAAAGAAAGAAAAGAAGATAAATTCAAAATCATGGTAGTACAGGGTCTCCAATCCCTAGCGATGACTTTTCCAACATAGGTCCCACTCCCTAGCTGATGCTAGCATACCTGGTAATCTTTTCCAACATAGGGTCCCACTCCCTAGTTGATTCCGGCATAACCCATTGACTTTCCCGGCATAACCTGAGGGCCTTTCCGACATAACCTGAGGGCCTTTCCATCATAACCCGATGAACTTTCTGGCATAACCCGAAGACCTTTCCGACATAACCCTAGGACTTTTTCGACATAACCCAAGGACCTTTCCGGCATAAACCGAAGACTTTCCCGGCATAACCCGAGGATCTTTCCGGCATAACCCGATGACTTTCCCAGCATAACCCGAGAACCTTTCCCACATAACCCGATGACTCCCCGGCATAACCCGAGGACCTTTCCGGCATAACCCGAGGACCTGTCCGGCATAACCCGATGACTTTCCCAGCATAACTCGAGGACCTTTCCGGCATAACCCGATAACTTTTCCGGCATAACCCAATGACTTCCCCGGCATAACTCGAGTACCTTTCCGGTATAATCCGATGACTTCCCCGGTGTTAACCGAGGACCTTACCAGCATAACCCGATGACTTTCCCGGCATAACTCAATGACTTCACCGGCATAACCCGAGGACCTTTCCGGCATAACCCGATGATTTCCCCGGCATAACCCGAGGAACTTTCCAGCATAACCCGATGACTTTCCCGGTATAACCCGAGGACCTTTCCGGCATAAGCCGATGATTTTCCCGACATAACCCAAGGACCTTTCCGGCATAACCCGATGACTTTCCTGGCATAACTCGAGGACCTTTTCGGCATAACCCGATGACCTCTCCGGCATAACCCGAGGACTTTTCCAGCATAACCTGATGACTTTTCTAGCATAACCCTAGGACCTTTCCTTGCATAACCCGATGACTCTGCCAGCATAACATGGTAGTCTTTTCTAGTATAGGGTCCTACTCCCTGTGTGATGCCAACATAACCTGGTAATCTTTCCAACTTAGGGCCTCCGATCCTCATTTGATTTTAATTTAGATATAGGGTCTCCACTACCTAATTTCTTTTCCTCAAGGGTACACAATCCTGATTTTACTGCTTTCAATAAAGAAGTAGTTTAGATTTTTGTTACAATAACTCACAAAACTTTCCTAGTGAAAACTTGGGCAGAAAATTTTATTTGTTTGTTTATTTTAGTGCCTGAGCAGGTTTTTACCTTGAGGCATAAATTTTGAGGCAGCCAAAAGAAGAAGTCTCAGTTCAAATAAAAGAAAAGAAAAAAGGGAAAAGAAGTGAACTCAAAGTGTAGAAGCGGAGAAAAGATGCGCACTGCTCAAGATATGATTGAAGCAACAAGCTTTGCATGTCCCGCCTTGATCCGAAAAGCTAAAAAAGAATGAACTAGCGGTTGCCACTAATGAACATCGAGATTCATATCAGAGTCTGTAGGAAGAACCAACCAAGACTCAAGATCAAGCTTTAGAAGGTTTATAGATAGGAATCTTGTAACTCATAGTTGAAAGGCTTAGCAAGTTTAGCTTTTCATCTATCATTTTGGTGTAATAAGGAGCTCAGCAAGCAGAAACAACAGCAACAGTAGTGAAATCACAGTTTCTCGGTAGTCCTAGCTACCAAAATTTCAGAATTATATTGACCTGATTCCTTTATAGACAAAAATATATAGGCAACCTCCGAAGCAAGGTTCGGCCCGATGTTTTCCCAAAAAAAAAAAATGCTTCCCATGGAGTTTCAAACGGGCAAAAATTTGCCTGAAAATTCTTCGTGTTTTCGAGTAAATAGGGGCAGCTGTGAGCATGTAATTTTTTCCCTATTCAAAATACTCCTATAAAATTAAAGAATAGATTTTTCCCCAATTATTTGCCATTTTATAGGATTTTTGTAGGACTTTATTAATTGTTTGTATTTTTGTGCTCATTTAATTTTTATTAAAATCATGAAAATGCTCCAAAAATATCATGCATTGCATATTGGACTTTGTGTTCATATTTTAGGATTAATTACTTTATTAAAATAAAAATCAAAAAAATAAAATAAAATATCATTCATTTGCATTTAAATGCTAGAATAGTATTTTTCTCTTCATTAATTTAGAATTAAATAATTTTTATAAATATTATAATAGATAATTAGTTTAATTTTACAAATTAGATTAATTTAGGATTTTAAAGAAAAGAAAAAGTAAACAAAGAAAAAAAAAAGAAATAAGAAACGAAATTGAAGAAGAAAAAAGGGGTTTAATTTGAAATTAGGCTAAATCTTATACCCAAATCGGTCCAAACCCAAGCCCAAAACCCTTCCATACCTGGTCCAGTGTCCTAGCCCCAAAATGACCCCGTATTGCCTCTCTTTTCATGCATGCCATTGATCATAAAAAATCTAACGGTTGTGAACTGATCGTTCGTTTTATATAAAAGTGTCCGAAAAATCAGAGACCCCCATAGACCCCTCTCTCATTCGTCTATCTCTCTCTCTCTGAAAACCCTAGCCGCCTTAAAAATCCCATGCCGGCTCCGCCTCACTCCGCCGTTCGAAAATCGCCTCACGGTGGCGGAGCTTCTCCAAACTCCACCAAACTAATACCCTGTAATCACCTTTCCCTCCCCTCTTCAAATCCCTAAACTATTCCCTCGAATCTTAACCCAACTGTTCGAATCTTAGATCCAAAACCCAAACCTAAAAACTCTAAATCGACCAAATCACCCCATAATTAAAACCCACACTCCTTACACCCCTCTGAACCCTAAACTACAATCAATTTTCCAAAACCCCTGACCTGGCTTCATTAATTTTGGATCCGATTTCTAGAACCCTAGCTTCATTTTGGTTCTTGATTTGGCATGCAAGGTTAGTCTGTTGGACCCATGACTTACATCAACCGATTGCTCTTGATAAGATCAATCGATTGATATTAGTTTAGGTTCATTTTCACCCCCCATCAAACTTGTTCCGAGTTCGTGTTTGTCCCAGACGAGTCTGTTGGTATTTCCTATTCTTTCTTTGGTTATCTTTTTGGTTTTTTCTTTCTTTCTTTGTTCAGTTGCATGACTTAGGTTTTTTAGTGCTCTAGTTTTATGTTTTTTCATCTTGTTCATATTAGTATAAATTAGCATGCAATTCCTACTGATTCCCTCACAATGTGATTCACTTTTAGGGTTAGTTTAATTTAGGATTTATTTGTATTTTTTATTATTATTTAATTTTATTTCGGTTAATTGCTGGCCCAGTCCCTATTTTTCTGATTTATACATCATTAGAAACTTGTAAGGGTACAATTGAACAAAAAGAAACTTAGGATAATTTTCAGAAAAAATATCTAAGAAAAGTAATGTTCTAAAAGGTACCAGCTGTCCAAAATTGGTTTTAAAAGATGCTGAAAATGAAAAGCTGGACATTTTATCCTCTGTCAATATGATGTATTATCCAATAATTAGGGTAGAATATTCTTTAATGCTATTTTGGACATACACTCTATATAAAGAAAATAAAGCCTGCATTCACGCACACACATCAAAATTTCAAAACCCTAAATATACACTCATCAGTATATAGAACTAAAAAATTCTTTGAAACAAAAATCCAGTCCCAACTTTCCTATTTTTCTTTCTTTTTACAAAATATGGAGGGAATTTTTTTTGAGTTCTGGGTTTTTGGATTCAAGTTACGGGCTGGTACTGAAGTTGTGGTTGATATATACTGTTGTTTTCCTCGGCTGCTTCTGTTTGTTCATCACTGCTGAAATTCATTCTCTTGTTTTTTGACCTTTAGCTGGTCTTTTAATTGTTGTTTCTGCAATCAGGTATGTGAAATTCCCATGTAACTCTTCTTATAATATAAAAATGAGAGTTTGAATCACTGAATATATGACCATGCTTAAATTATATGTGTTCTTGGTGGCTTGATTACCATATCTTCTTACAACTTCCTTCTATATTCACTCGTGATTTTGTTTGTTCATCTAAGATTCAAAGTCTAAACTAGGACTGATATGGTATCTATTGAGGAGTAATTTATATTTCAAAATTTGACAATCCATGTTAAACAATAATTTTGTATTAATAACTGATCATGGTATGTTGTTTCACTCATTTGGTGTTGCTCACGGCCAATCTGATGCACAAGGAAAGTCCAGTGGCTTTTTTCCTTGTAAATCACAGGGATTGATTGGAGAAATGGACAATACACATTCCGGTAGCATTGTCACGACCCAAAATCAACTAAGGGTCGTGGTGGCGCCGGACACCGCTGTCAGGCCAGCTAATTAAATTACCGTTTAAATAAAAATCCTTTTTAAATACATCAAATTCTAGAATTTTCTTTCCATTTTCACAAATAAAAGGGTTTTGCATTCAATTCAAATTAACAATAACAATTAAATCAACTTTTCGAAAACCATCCCAGAACTCGGTGTCACAAGTGCATGAGTGACTACTGATAATGAAATAAAATACAACCTTTGTCCGGAATACAATGGACAGGAAATAAATAATCAAAGTACAGAAAGGAACTATACTAGCTGCAGGTCGCCTCGCAATTTGCAGCTCACCTAGTCCCTGAATCGTCCGTGCTGCTGCGCCCAGTAGGCCGCTAATATATCAAGAACCTGTATAACAAAAATGCACAGAAGTGTAGTATGAGTACATAATCAACGTGTACTCAGTGAGTGTCCCACCTAATCCCGAAGGGGTAGAGACGAGATGGTCAACTTTGACACACTCTAATGGTCCAATGATCATTTATTCTCATTTCACATATTAGTTCGTGGATTTATTCTTTATGGACATGGTTATAATCAAATAGAGGAAACAAATAAACATGTAGTTCTTTCATAGGAAAATTTTCCAAATTTCTCTTTAAAACATAATCCAATTATGTTTAAGCCACAAAAGGTCAACAATAACTTAATCAAGTTCAGGCAGCAACACAGGCATGCGCAAATCATACCGAGGCGACGGCCCGCTCCTACAGAAATAAATGTGCACTTGCCGAGGGTTGACGGCGCGCCTATAGATGCATCTATTAATCTGCCGAGGCGTTCGGCCCGTTCCAATATAAACACACCAGACAGAAAAACAGTCAGGAAGTCAACGTGGAACAAATGTCCAGGAAGAAGTCAATTCTCTTTTATTAATTAGAGAAAAATGAAGCTTAAGTCTTTAGAAAATTCAATTATTAATTTAATATGATTTATTAACCCGCTCGCGTATCATCCATGCGACGCGGTACACATAATATACGTGCTCAGATGGCCAATTAAAATTTTATCAAGGATTAATTATCCAAATAGGAAAATTCTCTGTTTAACAATTCAGGAGTGATTTTTAATCTCTTTCAAATTTGTTTACTAATCAAAGGTGGTTTAAACAACTCAAGTCATTAATGAGTCCATAATTTATTCAAGTATAGCATGCTTTCTGGGTCCTAATCTACCCGGACAATAGCATAATAGTAGCTATGTACGGACTCTCCTCACCTCGTGCGTACGTAGCCCCCACAAATAGGAGCACTTAGTCATTCACTTCACCTATGGGGTAAGTTCTCCCTCACAGAATTAGAAAGGANTAATGAGAATATACTCAAATACTCGCTAACAATTCAAATTATACAATTCCCAACTTCGTTTAGTGAAATGACCAAAATGCCCTCGGGCCCACGTGACCGGAAATCCAAATTTTCTCGAAGGTAAAGATTACCCATGACCTTAGGGTCTCAAATATATAATTTTGTCCTAATTCCATACTCAAAATAGTGGCTAAAATTCAAGTTTTATAATTTTCTAGGTTTTTCCACCAAAATCCATTATTTACAGTAATTCCATGCTTAATCTCCATATATAATCAATGTATTTAACACAAAACCAGTAGAAATCACTTACCCCATGCTTGATGACGAAAATGACGCCCAAAGCTGCTCCAAAAATCGCTCCCATGGAAGAAAAATGAAATGAAATGAGCCCAAATCGGATTTTTAAAACATTCTGC
>MU753033.1:96975-164670 GCA_026770625.1 Nicotiana glauca | reverse complement strand
CCGAAACCTATCAAATTACGTCCGATTGACTTCAAATTTTGCACACAAGTCATATTTGACATTACGGACCTACTCCAACTTACGAAATTTGATTCTAACCCCGATATCAAAAAGTCAACTCCCCGGTCAAACCTTTCAAAACTTCAAATTTTCTATCTTTAGCCAAATGGCCTCAAAATGGTCTACGGACCTCCGAATTCACTTCCGATCGCGCCCCCAACTCCAGAATCACTATATGGAGCTATTCACAGTCTTGGAATTCCAAACGGACGTTGATAACACCGATATGCACTTCAAACCAAACTTATGAAATTTCTTCTAAAATGCTAACTTCCACAATAGGCACCAAAACGCTCCCGGGTTATCCAAAACCCAATCCGGGCATACGCCCAAGTCTGAAATCATCATACGAACCTGCTGGAACCTTCAGATCCCGATTCCAAGGTCGTTTACTTGAAATTCAAATCCTAGTTCATTCTTTTGACTTTAAGCTTCTCAAAAGAGAATTCTCTTCCTAAATCAACTCCGAATTTCCCGAAATCAAATTTTGACCACGCGCACAAGTCATAATACCTGAAATAAAGTTTTTCATGGTCTCCAACTATTGAACGGAGCGCTGGTATTCAAAACGACCGGTCGAGTCGTTACAAGCATGTTGAATAAGGATTAGTGTTCGAACGGGAGCTGTGAGAAGCAATAATATACATATTTGGTTCATTGGTTATTGCTGAAATCAAAACTCATTAGTTGTAGTTAGTTAGCAATAGTGGATTTTGAAATGTTTGAAATTTAAATCTCAGAATAAACGATGATTGGATTTTGGTATTTTATTTGTATAACAAACTAGTTAATTTAAAAATTAACATTGTTGTAATATTTGAGTTTGTTATAGTTAGATATAAGCATGTTTGATTTTGTAATGTTAAAGTGGTTATTCTTTGAGATTTTAGTTTTTACAAAACTTATTGGGCCTGGCAAATATTTAGGCCCATATCTGTAGGATTCAATTACATCGCGCCTTTGAGTTCCGATGGCAGAACTCATCTAACATGCCATGTTAGGCCCAATCCTTCATGGGCATGGCTATTTCTAATTCATCCATTCCATAACTATTTTTATAAACCTAGGCCACTGGGTCTAGGCATTAAATCCAATAGCTTGGATATAAAGCTTCCCTTGTGAACTATAGTATAAATGCATATCCTTCATGTTGCAAATCATATAGTGCAGTTTCCAAACTTGAATGGTATTGTTGATTATGATTTTCTCACACAAAAAATAAATTGGTCTAGAATTCTTGACAAATATGTATATCATAGAAGTTATGTCTAGCTTAAATGTAAAGGTGGACAGGTCTAACTAATAAATAGTTGTGACTAGGCCCACCTATTGGAAGCCCAACGTGGGCTAACTTTCGTTGAAAAATCAGACTGGGCCTAATTGCAAGCTCAATGCAGCTTCAAACGCTGATTGATCCCTAACCAAATATCTAATGGGCCATTGCTGGCCCAATTTCCTTATAAAAAATGATTAAAGGTTAAACATGTCTCCCCCAAACTTATGTACGATTAGCAAATCTTGAATGAATTGAGGTGTTCCATCCATAATTAAATCCCATAAGCTATGTCCCTCATATTAATACCAAACCCGTGTGAAAAAGATTTGGAATATTCATGACTAGTATAGAAAATACTTTGGAACATTCGTAATTTGCTTTAGGCGCGCTTATAATAAAAATCATCATAGCTACGGGTACGGTTCTCATGACGTAGTTGAGATACATAATTCCCAAATCCAGGGGTACATTTATGTGACCCGGTCACAACTTCTAATAACGTTAATAAATTAAACATGTTGTAGATTGTGGGTACGGTTCTCGTAACACGATTAACAATGTGTATCAAACAAATAAGTGTACGACAATCTTAACTTGTTCAAGAAATAATTCCATAAATCCTAAAAATGGTTAAATTAATTTAAAACAGTTATAAAGTTAAAATGCACATTAGTTTTAAAACATGTAGTAAATCAGATAATTAGGCCAATATTAATAGTTAAGTGACCGTGCTCGAATCACGAAATACGAAAATGCCTAACACCTTCTCCCGGGTTAACAGAATTCCTTACTTAGAATTTCTGATTTCGCAGACTTTTAAATAAAGTCAACGATTTGGGATTTAAATAAACCGATGACTTGGGGCACCAAATAAACTATTTCAAGTGGCGACTCTGAAATAAATAAAATAATTTTATTTTGATTAATGTCACTTTAATTAGAAAAACTCCTTTATATACCCCCTCAGATTGTAAAAAGGAGGTGTGACAGTAAGCAGAGTATATAACATCCAAACAGCAACAATTCAAAAAAGGGACAACAGCTTATGGCACAACAAGCTTGGATATCTATCTGCACTAGTAATGAAATCTATGAAGTTGTTACATGATCATGTAAATAGTCCACAATTAAATAAATGCATGATTTGCCCTTTGGCAAAGAAAGCTAGGTTGATGTTTCCTTGTAGTGATTCTGGAGCTGATGCACTATTTGATATTGTACATATGGATCTTTGGGGGCCTTATAAAACAACTACTTTTGACAACAATCATTTTTTTTACTGTTGTGGATGATTACAGTTGATATACATGGATCTATTTATTGTAGCTTAAGTCTGAAGCTATTGTGTCCATTAGGTCTTACTTGTACATGATAAAAACACAGTTTGGTGTCATGTTTAAGGTCCTTAGGACAGACAATGGCACTGAGTTTTTTTAACTCATAGTGCAACACTTTACTTTAGGATTTAGGCGTACTTCATCAGAGTAGCTGTGATCACACACCCCAACAGAATGAGTGGTCGAAAAAAAACATAAAAACATCTTGAATATAGCCAAGGCACTCATATTTCAATCCAAAGTGCCAATTAGATATTGGGGCATGTGTATCAAGACTGCAGTCTACCTTATGAATAGACTCCATTCTGCTGCAATTGGGAACAAAAGTCCCTATGAACTATTGTTCAAAAGGCATGCAACACTGCATCATTTACGTGTGTTTGGATGTCTATGCTTTGTAATTACATTTCCTAAAGGAGACAAGTTTGAATAAAGAGAAAGTCCAACTACTCTTATGGCTTATTCAGAGTTGCATAAAGTCTACCTCCTCCTAGATCACAAAATAAATCAGTTGTTTGTTAGCAGTGATGTCACCTTCAGAGAAGATGAATTTCCCTTCTACTGCATACTCAAAGAAACAATTTACAAATGAGACTGTCAACCTAGACCAATCCTCACCTCTTGACCAACCTCATAATACATATCACACCCTACCAAATATCACCCATAACACACCACAGAACTCACCACAGAATCCTACCAATTCATTCACACCAATTTCTCCACATATACCTCATGACGTACCACATAATTCACCAGCCACCTCCAATAACAATGACACTTTACCTACCTCTTCTGTTGTTGATCCTAGTTCATTTGACCTAGCTCTGGAGCATGAAGGGGGAGATAACTTTAATAAGGAGACAACGAAATCTTTTACTGATCCTGGTCATGTTCCATTAGTAGAAGTTCATGCTTCAATCACCAGGAAGTCTTCAAGGGATTCCAAATAGCCTGTTTAGATGAAGGATTATATAACTACCAAACAAAGCACCAGTAAATATTCCATTTCTAATCACATATCTTATGACAACATTAAACCAACATATCAAGCATATCTTGCAAATTTCTCTACACTGGTGGAGCTTAAGTGCTATAGAGATGTTGCATAAGACACCGGATGGATAGTGGCAATGAAATAGGAGATCAAAGCACTAGAAGAGAATGGCACATGAGAAATGGTAGACCATCCAAAAGGAAAAAATGCAATAGGATCAAAATGGGTGTACAAGATCAAATACCAAGCAGATGGAGAAGTTGAGAGGTTCAAGGTTAGACTTGTAGCAAAAGGCTATAGTCAAAAGGAAGGCCTTGATTATCATGATAACTTCTCACCAGTTGTTAAAATGGTGACAGTAAAGTCAGTCATAAGGCTGGACTTTATGGAAAATGGATGTATACAATGCCTTCTTACAAGGAGATCTATGTGAAGAAGTATATATGGATATACCTGAGGGATTCAGAAGACATGGGGAGCCATTGGTGTGCAGGTTGCTTAAGTCCTTATATGGACTAAAGCAAGAATCTAGACAGTGGAACATAAAGTTAACAGATGAATTTGTGGATGCAAGATTTGTCCAAAGCAGTCATGATTATTTATTGTTCACACTAAATAAGTATAATGACATAGTGGTTATTTTAGTATATGTTGATGATTTACTCATCACAGGGAGCAGTATTGAGCTGATTAATGAGGCAAAGAAAGTGTTGAATCATAAATTCAAAATGAAAGATCTTGGTGAATTAAAATACTTTCTTGGCATTGAAGTGATAAGATCAAGCTCAAGAGTGATTCTCAACCAAAGGAAGTATGTGTTAGAGTTGATCTCAGACATGGGACTAACTGCAGCAAGACTAGCCAAGACACATTATAAGTCTAATTTGAAACTATCAACTGTGGAGTATGATAAAATGTCAGGAATCACAGGAGATGAAACCCTACAGGACATCAATTCATACCACATATTAATAGGGAGACTGATTTATATAACTATCACAAGGCCTGACATCAACTACGCAGTTCGGACCTTGAGTAAGTTTATGTAGATGCCCAAGAAATCCCACTAGGAAGCTGCAACAAAGTTGGTGAGATACTTGAAGAATTCACCAGGACAAGGTATTTGGTTGAAGGCACGAATCACACAAGAGTTGACATGTTAGTGTGACTCTGATTGGGCAGCATGTCCAAATACAAGAAGATCAGTGACAGGACACATAGTCAAGTTTGGAGACTCCTTGGTATCATGGAAATAAAAGAAACAACAAACAGTCTCTAAAAGTTCAGCTGAGGTAGAGTATAGAAGCATGACTTCAGCTGAGGTAGAGTATAGAAGCATGACTTCAGCTGTGGTAGAATTAACATGGTTACACGGACTGTTTAAGGAGCTAGGAGCTGGCATACATAGTGCAATGACTGGGTTTAGTGCCAGTAAAGCTGCTATGCAAATTGCAGCCAATCCAATCTTTCACTAGAGAATGAAACATATAAAGATTGACTGTCACTTTATTATTAGAGACAAAATCAAGGCAAGGCTAGTAAAGACTTCATACGTACATACTACAGGATAACTTGCAGATCTTCTGACCAAGAGCTTAGGCCAAATTCAGCATGCTCATTTGCTTAACAAGTTGGAGGTTCTTAACATCTTATACCCTCCAGATTGAGGGGGAGTGTTGAGAGGCCAATGTAATAGTGAGGAAGTGCAGTGTGTTTTACATGTGCTGCACGTGATAGTTAGAGGTTAGTTCTTAGGTAATTAGAAATGACAGATGTATTTAATTGTTAGTAGTTAGTGGTAGATAAAAAGAAGTGTGTTAGTAGTTGTATATATAGTCATGAAGATCAATGAAACAGTAGACAATTTTCATTTCTAATATTCTCTGCCTCCTCCTCCTCCTCCTCCTCCTCCTCCTTCTTCTTCTTTTTCTTCTTCTTCTTCTTCACTGAAGCTCTCAAGGAGCTCTAATGACTGATTTTCGTCTCAGCCTCGATGAATTTTAGCAGGATCAAATTGATTCGCTTGTCTATAAATATTGATAGATCATATTGATTCATTCGGGTATGACATTCGATCAGAACAAAAACCTTTAATAAGTTTCTGCTATATCTAAATTTAAAATAAACTACATTTCAATCTAACAATTTACAGTAACTTTATTTCGATGATATTGAGCGTCAAATTATGAGAAGGATATGTAAATTTACTTTGTAATTAGTATCATTTATATGGATAGATAACTGTAAAATATTTATAATGAGATACATTAATTAAATCACCAAATAAAGAGAGAGGGAAAAGAGGCACAGAGCTTTTAATGACGTCGATGATGAGGTCAGTTTGGTCCATACCATGGGATAGTTTGGTAAATGATGAGGATTCTTTTTTGAACAAGAAAGAGGAATATCAAGTTGATTCCGAGGAAATGAAATCAATATGTAATATGTACTGATCCTTGAAATATTTGTTAGTGTATTTAATTAGGTTGGATCTAGTATGAGAAAATATAGACCTCATTTTCTTCCCCCAAACTTCATCAATGGAGTTTTGTTCCAATTAGGGGTGTACAAAGGAAACCGACAAACCGCACCAACCCGATAATCCGAGTCAAACCGAGAAAAAAAACCCGATTATGGGTTGGTTTGATTTGGTTTGGTGTTGGAAAAAAAACCCCGACCATAATTAGTTTGGTTTGGTTTTAAATAAAGAAAGTCAAACCGAAACCAAACCAACCCGACATTACATATATAGAAATTATAGATATATTTAATATATAAATATACTTATTATGATGTAATTTATAAATATTTCAAGATTTCATAATTTTATTTTTTGAGGTATTATTTCAAGGTTGGACTTAGAACTTTTGAATGTTCCAATAAGTTTTATAGCCATTAACATTAGTAAATTAAATAGTGCTAACAAAAGCCCAAACCAAAATCAAATCAATATTAATGCTAACAAAAGACATTTAATTCAATATTACGAACGAGAATGTATTGAATATCTATGTTTTGTTTTGCAATAATTTAGATAAAAATGCATAACCTATTTTTATTTTTTCTTTAGCATTTAGTCATGTATTTAATACTCCCTTATTTTAGCATTATTTAGTAATCTTAGATTATGTTTATTTTTATTATGGCTTTTTAATTAGCGATATTTATATTACATAATTTTATTGTCTTTATTGTTGAATATTTTAGAATAATGCCATGGCATATCATATTTTGTATTATTTTCTTGGAAAATACTTTATATAGTTGTATCTTACTAGGACTAAAGAAATATTTTGAGCATAATTTATATGTTTTGTTCTACAAAAATTTTACGGGAAAAAATTCCGAAAAAACCCGAAAACCCGAGAGTGAAAAACCCGAGTTTTATTGGTTTGGTTTGGTCTTTATATTTAATAATCCGACACAATTGGTTTGATTTGGTAATTGTAAAATCCAAACCAACCCGACCTATGTACACCCCTAGTTCTAATTATCCGTATGTTTCTTGCTATTATATATGTTTATTATGTCTAACTAATGGCTAGCCGACAGTTTCATTCTCAGAGTTGAGGCAAGGGGATCGGTAAATACTTGTCTATACTGGGTGTTTATACCAATCTATATTAATTCGCTATAATTAATTAATTTAATTAAATAAGAATATATGTAATTTACCATGGTTAAATGATTGAAGTCTATATGGAAGACACATGTCATATATCTATTGGTTTGGCAAACACCCGATGCGGCCCGTGCGGGTAAGTTTTTAGCCATGAAATTTTTTACGTGTTGAAGGGTTAAAGGAAAATAAAGTGTTTCATCACCACCTAAAGTGTGCAAAGATAAATATAATAAAAATGGGATTTGCTAATTGAAAGAAAATAAAGAGTTTCATCACCACCTAAAGTGTGCAAAGGTAATATAATACAACTGTGATTTGCTACTGATCTTCTGCTGTTTTGTTGGGTGAAGTGAGAATTCCTTTTGACTACATTTTAGGAATTTAAAAATCAACTAAAGTTTAGTTATCAAATATTTTTAAATTTGAATTCCGTAAGAATTCTAAAAACAGAAAAACCCCCACAAAATTTTATATTTAATGTAAAAGCAATATAAAAATGAACCACAAAAATTTCTTAAAATTTATATCCAACTAAAAAGGTTTAAAGCACATTGTCCACCTTGACATGGTAATTTTTTTTCCCGACCTTGACATGATAATAGAATTCACCATTTTCTATTTCTGACACCATAGTCTTTAAGCACAATTTCATAATTTTTAAAACTTAAATTATGAAGCAATTTAAACTAGATCTCTTCAACTAGGATTTAGTATTTATCTTCCATCAATATACTAATTTATGTACAAGTCAATATTATTACATCTATCTAACAATGTTTCTTGAATATTGGACTTAAGAATATACAATTTTTCAAAACAAAACAATAAAAAAACTCTTAAATATTTCAAGGTTATGTGTTCTTGTTTAAATTTTAAAAGAAGTATGATAACTTGCAAAATTGAAGTAATACTGGAATCAAGTTTAAGTTATATACTGACGAAGATGATTGAGCACTTATGGAATAGAGTTTCTTTCTTTATTGGGTAGCTAAATATGATCAATAATGAACATTTAAGGAACTTAATTATACTTTTTTTCTTTCTTTTTTATTTTATAACTAAATTATAAGTTTTAATATATTATTTTTATGAATAATTTTTATTTGAACTATATAGAAAATTTTAGAATTCAGTGTGTAGGCATATAAATTTTATTAAAATTAAATTCACAAAATAATTTGGATTATATATTAAATTCAAGATATATTAGTCCAAATAAATACTACGGGCTACGATAATTGAATTAATTATATAAGTCCAATATATATATATTAAACAAATAAGTTTTAATCTATTGGGCTAACTCATTTAACTGCGCTAAAGAAATGAGCCCACTTTATTAAGCCCAAGATGATATCTTCCTAGAAGCCCAGTTTGGTATTACGTGTCAAATGACATGACACGCCAAGTCAAACAGAAGAGCCAATAGGACCATGCCACGTGTCAAAATGACAAGGCATGCCAAGTCACATTAAAAGGCCAATTAAATTGCGCCACGTGTGCAAATGACATTTTCTGGCCAATCAAATGTGGCCATGTAACACTTCAATTTAATTGGTCGGAAAGAGTTTGTTCTTATCGTAATTCTTCCTTTCCACAATTATAAATAGGAGTGTTCATAACTCAGAAAAAATACCAGAAGTTATAACGAGAAGCAAGAGAGAGCTCGTGGATCAAACACCGCAAATTTCTCTTCAAGCAATCAAGTTAAAGTTCAAGCTCAAGAATGAAGAACAAATCAAGGTCAAGTCCAAGCAATCAGGCTAAAGCTCAAGAACAAGATCATCGTTCGTGGAGACAACTACATATTCAAGATCAAGCTCAAAGGCCCTTGAATTTATTTACTATTGAAAAGAGGAAGCAGATGATTCATAGAGATGGTACACTCAAATATTTGAAATAAAATACTATGATTGTTGCTATATTTTTTGGGTCTTAATTTTATTTTCTCGACGCAAATTTATTGTCTACACAATGCTTTAAGTAAATTAAATTTTAACTATTTTATATAATTATTTTCTTATTTGAGTGATTTAACATTATTATAATCCCTTTCATGTTACTATTAAATATTTAAGGCAAAATACTTTAAACCGCCCCTAAACTTGGGTAAGATTATTAGTATCTTCCCCGAATTATGCTTGGTCTTAATTACCCCCCTCAACTTGGTCTTTTGAGGGTCATTAACCCCTAGGCGCTGATGTGGCAAAAAGTGCGGGTGCACTCACCTGCCACGTGGATTTTTCTGTCTATGTGGTACTTTTTTAACCTTTTTAAGAGTATTACTTTTTTAGATAATTTTTCTGGAATACAATTCATAATAAAACTTGAATATAACTATATTATTTATGCTATTATTTTACTTGGACAAAAATAATAAAATTTTAGTTAATCTTTTTTTTAATTTACCTGAAAATAAAGATTTATACAATTAAAATAAATAGTCAAGGCATCTAAAAAGTTATAAAAATATATAGTTGAAATAAATAGTCATTGCATCAAAAGAAGAAATAAAAAGAGTGTATAATTGCACTTGTAATTTCTTGCAATTATACACTCTTTTTATTTCTTCATTTGATGCAATGACTATTTATTTCAACTGTGTATTTTTACTTTTTTAGGTAAAATCTGTAAAAAATAATAATTTAGAGCACTGTAATTTAGAGCTATATAAAAACTTATAGCCAAGATAATTAATTTTAGATTATGTATTTTTTATAATTTTTTAGATGCCTTGACTATTTATTTCAATTGTATAAATCTTTTTTCAGGTCAAATTCAAAAAAAAAAAAATTAACTAAAACTTTATTATTTTTGGCCAAATAAAAAGATTTAGCCTAAATAATGTATTTCTATCTAAGTTTTATTATAAATTGTATTCGAAAAAAATTTATCTGAAAAATAATATTCTTAAAAAGGTAAAAAATTATTTTTTTTCAAAAAAATGTCACATAGAGAGAAAAATTCACATGGCAGTTAAGTGTACCCACACTTTTTGCCATCAACATCTAGGGGGTAATAACTCTCAAAAGGCTAAGTTGAGGGGGGTAATTAAGACCAGACATAATTCGGGGATGGTACTAATACTCTGAGCTAAGTTTATAAGTGATTTAAGATATTTTGCCAATATTTAAAACTTGGGATGAACTAATATAAAGAATTTGAATGAACAAAAAATAAATTAGTTCTTTTATATCAAGGACAAATAATTAAGTCTAAAATTTCAATTCAATTCAATTATTTGTCAATTCAACGAATAATTTAAATTATTTTTAAGTTAACAAACCTCATAGGATGCCTAAATTTCATAGAGGTTTTATAGCTATGCTTCTTCAGCTAATATTTTATACTATATATATATATATATATGTGTGTGTGTGTGTATGAGAAAAATTTTAAAAATCAAGGAAGAAGGAAAATTTCCACTAGGACATTTTTATTGGGTAGTCTTACAACTTTTATTTGAATTGCTTTTTGAACAGTAGAGCAAACAGTACAATATGAATAAAGACACCATGATTTCAGAAAGGTAGAAAAATCCAAATGTTTTTTCATCGACAAATGCTTAATTCATAGCCTTTCGGCTTTAACTATTTGTAAATTACCCACACAAAAAAAAAAAATAAAAAAAATTCACACACTTTTCAGAATTGAAGCACTATATCCAGTTTGCTCATCCCAAAATTTTGACCACAACATAACACCACCATACTTGCGCGACTTCTTAATCACCGGAAGAATCTCGCCGGTCAACACATCCGTCGGAATGAACCCACTCCCGGCAGCTTGTGGTGCCGCCGGAAGCCCTAAAAATATCCTTCTAGCCTTCACCGACGACGTCCACCGTATCCAAGAATTTTTTAGATTATCAGTATTATTAGGAGTAAACTGACAAGGAGGATTATTGTAAAATTGAATCCAAACAAAGTCAAAAAGCCCTGTATTTAAAGCAGTACCAAGCAATCTATCTGGAAATGGGCATTGTGGAGCTGCAGTTAAGTACACTTTTCTTCCAATTCTACCATAAGCTTTCAAGTATTTAGCTAAATCTTCATAAAAAAGAGACGATCCAAGCTCAATATCAAAGTCAATTCCGTCAAGAATAGCATTTCCTAAAGGCCTAAAAGAGGAACGTCCTCCCAAAAATGTTTTCCATAAATAACGTGCAACAATTTTGGCGTCTTTTTTGGAAGCTAAAGAGTAATTTCCAACGCCACCACCAATAGACAACATTACTTTGACACCTAATTTTTGGCATTGTTTGATTTGTGGGCCAACGATTGTGCATCCGTTGACAGCGGGATTGCAGTGGCCGGCAAGATTGATTTCTGGGGTTTGTCCATTTCCGAATTTGTTAAGGAAGGCTAAGTTGACAAAGGCAAATCTGCCTGAGGCACAGGTTTCGTTTAAGGTTGCTTCGTTGCCGTTTTGGCCCCAGTAAATGGATATGCCACCAGCAATTGAGGTTTGGACAAGAGCTAGGAATAAGACAGAAGAAAGAAATTGATGTTTGGTGGCCATTTTGGATAGAGTATATGGTAATTCAATATTGGTGATACGATGGAGACTATTAATAGAAAGGAAATGGGGGAGATTTTGGGAAATTGTGACAGTAATCTTTCTTGTTTAAAATAGTACCACTCTCTCGCATTATGTGGATTCTTAGAATATTTTGACCAAAGGCATCTGAATTATGGGAGTCAGAGAGGGAAGAGGTCAAACATCTACTGCCTTTTTGGACATCAAAATATCTCCACTATCTCGCATTTTGTTTATTTTTCTCTGTATTTATTTTCTCTTTTCAAAATCTTTTGACAAAGAAGGGGTCCGTAAATAGTAAGGATCTGTTAATAGAACAATATTATTAGTAAGTGAGGAATCGAGGAAAGATTGACTGAGGGGGTGACCTTTAGTGAAAGCAGAACCTGTACCCAAGTGATGTAAGATGCAGTCACAACTATTATATTGAAACTTCAAATTTCTTTTCTTAGTGTAAAATCGCCGAATCTTTTTTATTAATGAGAATTGGTAATTGTTGAGATTATTTTTTCTACACCTTGAATTGCTTTGTATTTATTCTTTTACTCTTTCATACATACATTAGATATTAGGTGAGTTAGATGATGTTAGGTACTTGTCTAGATTCTATAAATAGGGCATTAAATGTGTAATTTCATTTTTGAGTTGTAATAATGAAAATCAACTCCTTTTTTTAGAAGCTTCATTTTGTGCATTCTCTCTCTTTTGTGCGATCTGCTCTCTTCCGCCATTAGAGCTCACACTGAGCTCATGTCTCTCACCTCGACTACCACTGAATTTCACATGGTATCCGAGCCCAGGCAACAAACTAAAGCTTCATCTTCTTACAAATTTTCGTTCCTCTACCCACAAAATCAGAGTTTGATCATTGTTATTTGTTCTTTGGGAATTAGGATTTCTGTATAGAAATCGATCAATTAGTCGATTAATTCTAGTAATTCACCTTCATTGATAATGATTTCATCCTGGTTGAGCAAAATTATGGCTGGGGAAGACGAAGTCTCGGTGACGGACAAAAAGACCCTAGATTCAACAAGTCCACTGTACATGCATCCATCGAAAAGCGCTGGATCTATGCTAGTTCCGGTAGCTTTTGACAGAACTGGTTATAGATCACAGAGAAGAGGAATCCTGAGAGCACTCTTCGTAAAAAACAAACTAGGGTTCATCACCGAAAAATGTAAGAAACCAAATCCTGATTCTATTGACTTTGACCAATGGGAGCGATGCAATGATATGCTGACATTGTGAATCTTAAACTCGTTGTCTAAGGACCTAGCGGATAGCTTGCAATACGTCAATGATGCTAAAGAGCTTTGGCAGGAATTAGAGGACAAATATGATCAAACTAATAGTGCTAAGTTGTATCAGCTCCAAAAGGAAATAAATGATCTGAGCTAAGGGAATTCAATGGATATTATACAAAGATGAAGAGACTTTGGGAGGAACTTAACACGCTGAACATACATGCCAAATGCACTTGCAAATGCACTTGTGGAGCAAGAGAAAATATGCATAAAGCTGAACAGGATAGAAGATTAATTCAGTTTCTGATGGGGCTTAATGAAGTGTATACTGTTGTGAGAGGAAGTATTTTGATGATGCATCCTCTTCTAACAATAGCCCATGCTTTCTCCATTCTCATTCAAGAGGAGAAGCAAAGGAAAGTCAAACCAAGTAATAATTTTTCAATGGATTCTGCTGCCTTGAATACAAGTGGATCAGGAACTACCAACTTCAAAAACAAACTATAGTCAATAGGGAAACAATAACACCTACAATGGATATAAGGGGAATCAGCGCAATAATAGACTTAGGCCATTCTGTGACTACTGCAAGAGGCCAGGAGACACTAAGGATAAGTGTTACAAACTTCACGGATTCCCATTGAATTCCAAGTTTAATAGGGGAAGAAGAATTGTTGGAAATGTGTTTGGGGTCATCAAGTGAAGGTGCTGCAATGAAGGATGATGGAAATGACCCTCAGGATCAGGAACAAAGTCGACATATGCACAGTCTGACTAAAGAACAATATGGCCAACTGCTCAACATCCTGGAAAGTTTTCAATGAGGAGGAGACAAATCCACAAGCAATACCATCAATGGAGGAGCTGTGAACTTTGCAGGTATCTCAGCATGCTCTGCTCACTTTGATTCTAGTGACCATTTGTGATAGTTCTAGTTCAAATGCTGACTCTTGGATCGTTGATTCTGGAGCCACAAATCATATAACATATAACAAACCAATCCTAACCAATATCAAAACCTTAGTTTACCCATACTTAGTCACCCTACCAAATGGTTACAAGGTTAAGGTGACATTGATTGGTGATGTAGTTCTAAGTCCTAAATTCAGTCTCAAGAAGGTCCTTTTTGTTCCTAGTTTTAAGTTCAATCTGATATCAGTCCATTCTTTGACAGTTCAGCTTGATTGTATTGTAGTATTCATCAAGTACATTTGTATTCTTCTATAGGTTCCTTCACTGAAGAGGCTACTGGAGATTGGTAAAGCCAAGACTGGCTTGTACTTACATTGTTCAAGCAACACAAACACTGGTTCAACCTCCTCTAATTCTTCTAGTGCATCCATTCCATGTTTTACTAGTAATAAAGATAAGGCACATTTTGTGGTCAACACATCTAGTTCATTTTCTTCTTCTCAACTAGCTAACGCAATAAACTAGTTTCTACTATCCCTGTTGCTTCTACTATGGTTACCCCATCTCGTAGTAGTAATGTAAGTAGTCCTTTTCCACATTTACATCATTCTGTAAATAGTTCAAGCAATAAAAGTGACTCTTCTTTGTTTAGTGCTTCCTCTACTACAGAACATTTACTTGATCTTTTGTGGCTTAACAGATTAGGATATGTACATTTTGTTAAAATGAAAGAGATTTCCTCTATACCTATCAACTTTGCACCCAAACAACCTTTTCTTTGCCCTATTTGTCCAATGACAAGACAAACCAGGCTATCTTTCCCAGAAAAACAACACTGACTACCAAATTTTTTGAATTGCTACACATTGACTTGTGGGGTCCATATCATGTTGCAATACATAACAAATACAAATACTTCATCACCCTTGTAGACGATTACAGCAAGTCCACATGGACTCACTTGTTAAGTTGTAAAAGCAATGTCCTACACACAATCAAGGCCTTTTTTGCTATGGTAAAACAACAATTCAATACTAACATCAAGACCATAATAATTGACAATGGTCATGAGTTCACCAGCCCTGAAGCCACCTCATTTTTCCTGTAACAACCCGACCGGTCATTTTGAGCCTTAGCGCACTGTTCAGCATTTCGAGGCCATGACTTGTACACGTGGTCAACTTCGAACTTTCCAAAATTTAATTCCGACCACGTGTACAAGTCAACTTCGAACTTCCCGAAAGTCATTGTGACTTGTACACGTGGTCGGAATTAAATTTCGGGAAGTTCGAAGTTGACTTGGAGAGGAAATTCTCATTTTAGAAGCTTTAAGTTGAAAGAATTAGCTAAGATCAGATTTTTGAGTAAACGACCTCGGAATCAGGATTTGAAGGTTCCAACAGGTTCATATAATGATTTCGGACTTGGGCATACGTCCAGATTGGATTTTGGATGACCCGGGAGCGTTTTGGCACCTATTGTGGAAGTTAGCATTTTGGAAGAAATTTTATAAGTTTGGGTTGAAGTGTATTTCAGTGTTATCGATGTTCGTTTGGGATTTCGAGTCTGGGAGTAGCTCCGTATGGTGATTCTGGAGTTGAGAGCGCGATCAAAAGTTAATTCGGATGTCCGTGGAGCATTTTGGAGCCATTTGGCTAAGGATAGAAATTTGAAAGTTTTTGAGAGGTTTGACCGGAGGTGGACTTTTTGATATCGGGGTCGAAATCTGATTTCGAAAGTTGGAGTAGGTCCATAATATCAACTATGACTTGCGTACAAAATTTGAAGTCAATCGGGAGTGATTTAATAGGTATAAATAGGGGTGTACATGAGGCGGTTTAGTTCGGTTTTTTATTAAATCAAAATCAAATCAATTATGTCGGTTTATTAAATTCATAATCAAATCAAACCAATATAAATTCGGTTTTTTCGGTTTCGGTTTTAGTCGGTTTTTTCAATTTTTTCGATTTTCCTTTTTAGTTATATTATTCTTGAAAAAAGAGATCAAATAATCACTAATTATCCGCATGATTACTATTTTTCTTGATAATATATGAGGAATACCAATTATTCGTATACATCATAATTCCAAGACCTTCCATAATAGAAAATGACAACAAACATGTGATAAAGTAAAGTACTATAAACTTGATAAACCTCAACACTAAAATAATCACCAATTATATAAGCAAAATGACAAGCAAGAAGCTTGTGTGATGTGGGGGAAGAGTTTTCAATATTTGGGGTTCTTTGATTTTGGAATTGGAACATAGGGAAATTATGGAATAATCTATTTTATTATTTTTGTCTTGTTGGGTTTTAGTTTGGGCTTGATATTTAGGTTATGTAGATAGAATCTACTTAGTGGATAGTGAATTTACAAGCCCACAAATAAATAATATCTCAAGACATTGAAAACTATAAAATAGTTTAGAAAATACTTACAAATTAGATTTTAATGATTATTTTTTATGTATAAAATTTTTAAAATTTATTTATATATAACGTCGGTTTGGTTTGGATTTGGTTTGACTTATTTTTTGTTAATACCAAACCAAACCAAGAGCGATTAGTTTTTTATTTTTCAATACCAAACCAACCAAACCAAACCGCAAGTAGGTTTTTTTCTTCGGTTTGACTTGGTTCGTCAGTTCGGTTTGGCTTGATGGTTTGGCTTGTACACCCCTAAATATAAACATCGAAAGTAGAAGTTTGAAATTTTAAAGTTCATAAAGCTTGGAATTGGAGGTTGATTCGTGGGTTTAGCATTTTTTGATATGATTTGAGGCCTCGAACAAGTCCGTAATATATTTTGGAACTGGTTGGTATAGTTGGATGGGGTCCCGGGGGCCTCGGGTGGATTCCGAATTATTAATGGATCAAAAATGAAATTTTGAGAAGTGCTGAAGATGCTGTTTCTGTCATAACCGTACCTACGGTTGGTGGACTGCAAGTGCGAGACTATAGATGCGGTCCTACCATCACAGAAGCGGCCTAGGGCAGGCTAGGCCAAAAACCACAGAAGTGACTCCCAAGCCGTAGAAGCGGCTTCATAGATGCGGCCTCGAGACCACAGAAGTGGTCCCAGATCTTTTTGCCCATTTCGCAGATGCGGTCCATTTCTCGTAGATGCGGTCCCCTGACCGCAGATGTGAAAATGCTGGAGGCAGTGAAGTTATTTTAAATCGGGGGTTAAATTCATTTCAACCCCATTTTCTTCCATTGGAGCCGATTTGGAGCAACTTGAGGTGTCATTTTCACAACCAAGCATGAAGTAAGTAATTTATGTTAGTTTTGAGTTAAATACATTATTATATACAGATTTGGACATGAAAATTTGTAGAAAACTTTGGGTTTGAGGGGAAACCTAGAAAATTAATATTCTTGGAATTTGACTATGATTTTGGGTATGGAATTAAGAGAAAATCATATATTTGAGTCCATAGAGTCATGGGTAAGCTTAATCTTCAAATTTAGAATCTGGTCACGTGGGCCCGAGGGCATTTTTGTCAATCTTTCAATCGGGGTTAGGAATTATTATAAATTAGATTAATATGAGTAGTTTATCGTATTTTAATGAATTTACATAATCGTTGGCTAGTTTGGGGAGTATTTAGCATCGATTTAAGGGCGTGGAATGCCGGTTATGGATCTTCGGAGCACGGTGAGTCTCCTTTCTAACCTTGTAAGAAGGAATTGTACCAAATAGGTGAATTAACTGGTTATGTGCTCCTATTTGTGGGGGATACATATGCAGGAGGTGACGAGAGTCCGTGCGTAGCTACTATTATGCTGTTGTCAGGATAGTCTAGGACCCAAAGGCATGTTGTACTTGGAATATTTATAATGTTATTGACAGTTTGAATTGGTTAAATCCTATCGAATTGGTAAAGGAATTTCTAAAAGGATTAAACTTCATTTTATTAAATCGTTAAAAGAGAATCCGCTCTTATTTGGATAAATATTTCCCGATAAATTCTTAATTGGCTGTTTGAACATATATTTCTTTGTATATATGCATTGTATGTATGATTCGTGAGCAGGGTGATTGTTTATTTAAGTTTGAACGCGTCACACGTATAGTTCGCGAGCGGGGTAATTGATGCATCTATGGTTCGTGCCGTTCGACCCTCGGCAGTGCATATTTTATATTTATGTTGGATCAGCCCGTACGACCTCGACATGAGTTGCGCATGCTTGTATTGCTTGCCTTGATATTTATTGATATTGGTAGCTGCTCTCCCGACTTGAGATAATTGTTAATTAAAGGATTTTGAATTCGGAGGCTTTTTACAAAAAGGAACATTTTACCTGTCTAATAATTCATTTGAATCTACTGATGTCCTTAATAAATGCGTGAGTCACCACTTTAACAATATTATTATTTAATCATTAGTAAGTGTTGAAGTTACCATCTCGTCTCTACTTCTTCGAGATTAGGCAGGATACTTACTAAGTACACGTTGTTTTTATACTCATACTACACTTCTGTGCATTTTTGTTGCACAAGCTCATGCACCTCTAGTGGCCTAGTGGCGTATCAGGATGGTTGGCACGAAGACTAGGTGGGTATTTCCTCGAGGCGACCTGCAACTAGTACATTCTTTCTCAGGATTCTATTTATTTTCTATCTAATTATATTCCGGAAAGCTGTTGTACTTTATTCTGTTTTTCTTAGAAATTGCTCATGCACTTGTGACACCGGGTTCTGGAGATGTTTATGGGTTTATTCAGAAATATTAAAAAAATTGTTAAATGTCTCATTATTTCTTCAGCGAAATGTATTATGTATAGATTAAATGTATAAAAGACGTGGTTTCGAAAATATTTAAAATGTCATGACCCATTTTCCATAATAGGTCATGATGGCACCCGACGCCGTTGTCAGTCCAGCCAACGAGGAAGTATGATTAAGTTCTCATTTTTCCTTTTACCAAAACTAAGTTAAACAGGCTTTTCAAAGTTAAAGCTAAAGCAACGAGTAATAACACTAAATTAAAATAGTTATACAACCCAAAATAAATATCTACTAACGTGTATGCCAAAACTTGGTGTCACAAGGTACGGGCAACTAGTAGAATATACGCAAAAAAATAATATACTATTCTACTGTCTGAATAAGGATAGATAGAAACAAAAATACAGAGAAAGACTTCTTCGGCTGTGGATCGGCATGAAAGAGAAGCAACTCACTGTAGAAGTCCCAGATGTGCTCACTGATATGCACCAGAATGATGTCCAGATCCACCTGCCTCAAATCCTGTACATTTAAGTACAAAAGTGTAGCATGAGTACATAAACAACATGTACCCCGTAAGTATCCTGTCTAATCTCGAAGAAGTAGAGAGAGAAGTCGACTCGATACTTACTAAGGTCAAATTATATATATAAGTATAATGTGTTCAAATCATGGGAATTACAAGTATCAACAGTTTATGACAAGTGGCATAAGTCATGTCCTTCACTATATTGAGTTTATAATTTATCATTTTGAGATAATAGCAAAATAAAGCAAGTATAAGCTTTCCCACAATTAAACATGCGCACATAGTACCGAGGCGACGACCCGAACCAACAGAAAGAAATTGTGCACTTGCTGAGGGTCGACGGCGCGCCTAGAGATTCATCTATTCATACCGACGCAATCGGCCCGATCCACAAATATCAGGCAATATCAAGAATACGCACAAAAGACACATTTATAGTCAAGTATACCATACATTGTTCAACAAGTTGTACAAGTTGCTTTTATTTTCCTTCAAGTCTCTAACACATCCTAAATGATCTCATTAGACAATTAATATGGAGATTTTTCATTAATAAGCATGATGTGGGTCCTAAACTACCCGGACAATCAACATTTGCAATAGCTAAGCACGGACTCTCGTCACTTGGTGCGTACTTAGCCCCCATATTTAGCAATAATTATTTGTTCATTAATCCTATGGGGACAGTTCCCTCTTAAAAAGTTAGAAAGGAGACTCATCTCGCCCCGAAGCGCACTGCCAATGTCAAGAACAAGCCCAACCCTCAATTTGGAGCCAATCGATCATAAACTAGTTAAATGAAGTAAGAACTAGTCAATATAGACTCACAAGATTGAATTCTAGTTATTTAAGCTAATTTCCTAACCATTAACACAAGTTTCCTAAATTCCGACCCCGGGCCCACGTGTCTGGATTCCGAGATTTTTCGAAGAAAGTTGTTCTCTATCACCTAAGGATCACAAATATATGATTTCTAGTTCATTACATGGCAAATTACATGATTAAATCTTAGTTTTATCAAAACCCTAGGTCTAGCTCTAACCCTTGATTTTTACTAGATTTTTAGTGTTTAATCTACCTAATATACATGTATTTAAGCTAAGGATGAAGGGAAATTACTTACCTTACCAAACTATGTGGAAACCTTCTCTTGGAAGAACCCCAATCGCCTAAGTTGAGAGTAAAAAAATGAGAGAAATGAGTTTGAGTTCGTATTAAATGAACCCTTCTGCCCCCAGCTACTTTCGCATCTGCGGAAGTATTTTCGCTTCTGCGGCTTTTGGAAATTGGGGCTGGACCACTTCTACTGTCTGGGGGCCGCATAGGCGGAACCGCTTCTGCGGTCCCTGGGTCACTTCTGTGGTTTCCCCTGGCCTGCCCCTTCTCCGCTTCTGCGATCAACTAACCGCATCTGCGGTCCAAGAACCGCAAGTGCGGTTATGACAGAAGCAGCAAATTTCTATCATTTTCCAAATCCTAACTTCACTCGAGCCTCGCCATTTTGACGCTCGGGGCTCCCGTGGCCTGCCCGAACATACCGACAAGTCTGAAATCACGAGGCGAACCCACTTGAACCCTCAAAACTCTTAAAACAACGCTAAATCGAGGAATCAACCCCAAAACCAAATGAATCAAATCATTGAATCTTAAAGTTCTAAATTTCCTTCTAACGGGTCAAAACGTCCTTAAACTACTCGGATTGACACCAAATTTTACGGGTAAGTCTTAACTGATATTTCGGACTTGTACCAAGTTACGAAATCGAAATTTGAACCCGATACCTAAGAAAACAATGATTTCTTAGTTTATTTAAATCTTTGAAACTTTAACTTAACAATTTCACATAAAAATTCACTACTCGGGCTAGGGACCTCAGAATTCGATTCGGAGCATACGCCCAGGTCCCATATTTTCCCACGAACCCTACGAAATTATCAAATCACGACTCCAGGTCTGATTCCCCAAAATGTTGACCGAAGTCAAACTTGGTCTTTTTTTTTTAGAAACTTAAAGAAGCAACTAGACTTATTCTTGCTCAAAACTCTTCCAACTTCCGAACCACCCATCCCCGCAAGTCATAAATTTGTTAAAGCAAGTGCGAAAAGTTTTATTTAAGGGAACAGGGTTCAAAAATGCAAAACGACCAGTCAGGTCGTTACATTCTCCACCTCTTAAACAAACGTTCGTCCTCGAACGGACGTAGAAAAGTACCTAGACGGCTGAATAAGTGGGGATATCTGCTCTGCATGTCCTCCTCGGACTCCCAGGTCACCTCCTCGACCGGTTAGCCCCTCCACTGGACTCTTACCGTAAAAATCCTCTTGGACCTCAACTGGCGGTCCTGTCTATCAACAATGGCAACTGGCCCCTCCTCGTAGCACTTCCGAAGCATCGATACATGGAAAACTGGATGCACTCCTGATAAACTGGGTGGTAAAGCAAGCTCATAGACAACCTTTCCAACTCGCCTCAACACCTCAAAGGGGCCAATAAACCTTGGGCTTAGCTTGCCCTTCTTTCTAAACCTCATAATTCCCTTCATTGGCGAGACTATAAAGAGAACCTTCTCGCCAATCGTGAATGATACATCACGTGCATTCTGATCCGCGTGATGATTGCAAACAAAGGGAAGAGTAAAAGTTAAATAAACATGTTGAATTTTGGGAATAGTTGGTTTCATAATTATTTAAGGGATATTTAACTACGAAAAATGGGGGTCAAATAATTGATACAAATAATCAAAGGGCGAAAATTTAGAAAGGGAACAATACTAGAAATTGAATCACCAAAAGAGATTTTGAATAATTAAAGACAAAGAACTGAAAATTTGATAGTTTTTGGAAAGAATTCTAAAAAAAACAAGAAGTAAACACACAAAAGGAAGGGGGTCCTAGGTTTATAATTAACATGGATCACCCCATGCAACACCCGGTAACCATTTATACACGTGGTGTTATCGCGTGATCATCATATCTATGTCTACCCTTTCCCACCCTATTAAGGTATTAAGCGCGAATTGGTCTCGATTATTATTGCGTGCTATTACCCATCTCATTCCTATCAGTCCCAGAGGTGTACAGGACTACTAATCCTAAAGGGAAGGGAATTTGGCTTTTCAGAGGTTTTAAAATGTTAGAATACAATGGCGTCAGGCAAAACACATGAAAGCAGTTATGGGAATACAAACACTTAAGGCTCAGATAAACCTCTTTCAATCACAGAAAATCATGTAGCTTAGCACGTATTACATATAATGATTAGGTCGAAATTTATACTTAGCGTTAGGCAGACTGGTTCATTACATATTTTCAGGCAAGAAATTCACATTAGGCTCACCTGGCTGCAAATTATCGAAGGCCAACGTAATTACTTAACTACGTATTTATTTGCCTGCGTGATGACCTATAGGAATGGCATCTACAAGTTTGGGAAAACAATGCATACTGATTTAGGAAAACGTTGTCAGCTAGTTAAAAGAGAACGCGTTTCAGCAAGAGACTATGAATTTTATAACCGGTAATTCATTATTACTACAGGTCTTAGACTTATAACAAGTAAAGCAATTTGGATTTGATTAATTCCTATAGGCATATTTTCTATAGCGTTTGTCGGCTTTAAAACACATTTGAAGATATAATAAAAGTGCAAAAACCCTATAGGCATGACATCTAAATGCTGGATTGTGCATGAACATGACATCTTATCGCTTTATTTGGTTATTAAGCCCTATAAATGTTTGCCTAGCGAGAAGTGGATATGCAGGAATCAGAAAGGACCTATAGCCATATTTTCTACATGCAGAAATCCTATAGACATGGTATCTATATGAGAACATGCTGAAATTAAATTCTATAAAAAGATTATCTATATGATAACATGCCAAAATTAAAGAGACCCTATAGGTAGGTTTTCTACATGAGATTATGCTAAAATTAAAGAAATCCTATAGGCAGGTTTTCTACATGAAAACATGCTAAAATTAAAGAAATCCTATAGGCAGGTTTTCTACATGAGAACATGCTAAAATTAAAGAAATCCTATAGGAAGGTTTTCTACATGAAAACATGCTAAAATTAAAGAAATCCTATAGGCAAGTTTTCTACATGAAACATGCTAAAATTAAAGAAATCCTATAGGAAGTTTTTCTACCCTTTTTTGAATACATGTTACCCCTTCCCTTTTCACTAGTCACCCCAGAGATTATTAAAGAGTTTTATTATAGACCAAAAATGATTTGAAAAGAAATCAGAAATAATATTACAATCAGAACTCCTAAGCTGCGTCCAAGGAGCCTAATTCGAACTCCAAGTCTAATAATATGGTATGAGCCAACTTCCAGGATCATGTTGCAAAGCCTTTCTCTTACCAAGGGTGTGTAAAAGTTCCAAGGAGTTTCAGGAACTCCAGGCAATGCTCACACCCCAGGTATCATTGCAAATTGGATTAGGGTGCAGTGTGGAAGTGCCAGCTCTCCAATTTCCAAGTTCAGAGGGAACTCAAGGTCCCAAAGCAAGGCTCATTGGGGGGAGGGGGGCAGAATTTAGATCTAGGAACAAGTGTAAGTGCAATAGAGGGGTTTAAGGGAAGACAAGGCAGGTTGGTGGTCATGCCTAGCAACATATAGTGCTGGAACACCCCTGACCAGCCCACTAGACAAGCATTGGAGAGTCTAGGACCTATTGAAGGTCAAACCATGGCCTGGGCTTTAATTGGGATACTGTCAGGCCAAGGTTTCAACTTAGCACATAAAGGAGGGAGTTAAGGGGTAAGGATTTTCATGAAAGCAGAAGCAAAGAGAACAAAGAAATACTTAGCATCAATAGAAGAACGAGACTATAAAATGAACACATGGGGATGAGACAAAAATTAAAATAAAAGGGGCATACCAGTTTTCAGAAAGCTAAGCAAGTAGGGAGAAGTAGTTGACTTAGGGAAGCCAAGTTGCAATCAAGAAGCACTAGGGTGAATTTAGAAGAGAGTTATGGTGATTGCAAATCGTCTGTCTTTAAAAAAAGAATTGCCAAGTATATATAATGCAGGAGAGAAGCAGAAACAGGCAAGAAATCAATCACACAAAGTTCTCTTTTAATTAGGGATTCTGATTTCAAACGGGCAAAAGTAAATAAGGAAAGAATTTGATCAAGAATTTTCCAAAGTAGTACAAAGAGGGTAAATGCATAGGAGTTATTTAAGGCAAAATCCAATGGTACACGGTTTATGAAAAAATAAGGAAATCAGTAAAAATAAAATTGCAGGCTTTGTTCGAACGAACCAAGTCCAGAAAAGAGAAGAAAGGGTTTTACTTAAGGAAAATCAAATAACAGTCAATCAGCATTACTAGAAGAATTCGAAATCAATCAATAATTGGCAAGACCCTTTTTTGAAAGAAGAAATTCTCATATATAAAGCACACGAATATCAAACAAAAAGGAGTTGTCATGTTGATTAGAAAAGACTATCATAGAAAAGTTCAGAGTTATAAACAAAGAGTTTCCAGTCCAATTATAAACTCAGAATAAGTCTGAGAGTTCAGGGTTTCAAAGGAGAACCCTAGTCCAAACATCAAATCAAACTCGCCAAAGAAAACCCCCAAATCCTAGGGGTTTTCAATTTGAATCAGATGCAGAGATAAGAAGACAAATAACAAGCCCAAAGGCCTCTTTTAAAGATTCAAACGGGTAAAATAGCAGGTTTGAAACAAACATAGTGAAAAACTGACATAAAGGCTATGTTTTAAGAGAAGCTTGAAAGTTAAACAAGTTCAGAAGATAAAGAGGCAGCACAAAATTAAAAACAGTAGATGAAACATGTTTAAAATTCAAACAAAGGTCCAGTAAAGGCAAATAAAGAACTAAGAGCTTAGTGGAAAATACAGTAAAGAACACAAGGGTAACGAACACATAAGATAAACGTGTGAAAACATGAAATAGAAACTAGTAGAAGGAAGAATGGAGCACAATAGGGACATGCATAATCAAGCAAATATAAGAACATAGGAGAAGAACATGCGAGGTAGATAAACAGGAACATAGCAAAGACAGATTCATACAAAGAAGAGAAGAAAGAGTTAGAGAAACATCTCAAAACTTTTCAGAAACCCTAAATCGAAGCAAAACAGTTCTTGAAAGAAAAGATTGTGAAAAACATTTAAAACTTTCAGTAGAACACAGATATAGCATAGATCTAAGAAAATAAATAGATAAAAACCTCAAATAGCTTAAGGTTTCAGAGAAACCTTAGAAAAATGAGGAAGGCTTGGAAAAATTAGATCCTGGGTCGAAGAGGTCAGGAATCAAGCTTCTCGTGCTTGAATACGCCGGAGCATGGTCGGAGAGGCCATAGAACCATAGATCTAAGAAAGTCTGGAGGAGAACCATTAAGGTCAGACCTAGAAGCTTCGAACAAACATGGTCTAATGGCGGAAGGGGGTGAGTACAGGCCACCCATGGCCTGAAAAGCCATGGATTCCGGTGGAATTATAGTGGAGAAGAGGTCGGAGACAGCTAGGGTTCCGAAGAACCTTCGAGAGAGTTTTGAGAGTGGAGAGCATTCAAGGGCGGCTGAGATATGGAAAATGAGGGATTAGGGTAGGTCGTTTGGGTTTAATTATGGAAGGGTAAATTATGGCCGTTGATCTGTATGATCAACATCATAGATTTAAAAGGGTAGGTGGGAACCGGGTAGGGCCATTTGAATTGGGTTATAGGTTGGGTCGAATTAAAAATGGGCCGGTCCGATTAGGGTTAGGATAGGGTCAGTTAAGGGTTAAAATTGAACTGCTCTCCAGAAGCGCGAGGTAAACTGTGTACCCCAGTCCGAAATGATGGATACCGGCACACCATGAAGGCGGACAATCTCTCTGATATAAATCTCAGCTAACCTCTCGGTGAATAGGAGATTGCCACTGGAATGAAGTGCGCTGACTTGGTCAGCCTATCAACAATGACCCAAATAGAATCAAACTTCTTCCGAGTCAGCGGAAGTCCAGTAACGAAATCCATGGTAATCCTCTCCCACTTCCACTCGGGGAGCTCAATCCTCTAAAACAAACCACCGGGCCTCTGATGCTCATATTTGACCTGCTGACAATTAAAACACCAAGCCACAAACGAAAAAATATCCTTCTTCATCCTATGCCACTAATAATGCTGCCGCAAGTCCTGATACATCTTCGCGGTGCCCGGGTGAATAGAATACCGAGAACTATGGGCCTCTGCTAAGATCAACTCTCGGATCCCATCAACATTGGGCACACAAACTTGCCCCTTCAATCTCAAAACACCATCATCATCTAAGGTCACCTTCGTGGCACCTCCACGCTGCACCGTGTCTCTTAGGACACAAAAATGGAGATCATTAGACTGCCGATCACGGATACACTCCAATAGAGAAGAACGGGCAACCGTGCAAGCTAACACTCTACTAGGCTCAGAAATATCTAATCTCACCAATCGATTGGCCAAGGCCTGAACATCTAAAGCAAGCGGTCTATGGCTGGCCGGAATATAAGCAAGACTACCCATGCTGGCGGATTTCCTATTCAATGCATCGGCTACCACATTGGCCTTACCCGGGTGGTATAAGATAGTAAAATTATAATTTTTCAACAACTCTAACCACCTTCGCTGCCTCACATTCAACTCTTTCTGCTTGAACAGGTACTGAAGGCTCTTGTGATTCGTGTACACCTCACACGTCACACCATATAGATAATGCCTCCAAATCTTCAAAGCATGAACAACAGCTGCCAACTCTAGATCATGAACCGGATAATTCTTCTCGTGGATCTTCAACTGTCTCGAAGCATAGGCAATGACTTTGCTATCCTGCATCAATACTGCACTAAGACAAATGCGGGAAGCATCACAATAGACTGTGTAAGGACTTGAACCCGTAGGCAAAACCAATACCGGTGCCGTAGTTAGAGATGTCTTGAGCTTCTGAAAGCTCGCCTTACACTCATCTGAACACCTGAACTGGGCACCCTTCTGGGTCAATCTGGTCATCGAGGCTGCAGTAGACGAAAATCCCTCTATGAACTGACGGTAATAACCTGCTAACCCCAAGAAACTCCGAATCTCGGTCACTGAAGCTAGTCGAGGCCAATTCTTAACTGCCTCAATCTTCTTTGGGTCCACTTGAATACCCTCTACTGATACAATATGACCCAGAAATGCAACCGAGCTCAACCAAAAATCACACTTCGAAAACTTAGCATATAACTGACTATCCTTCAGAGTCTGAAGAACCACTTTGAGGTTCTGCTCGTGCTCTTCCTGGCTGTGGGAGTACACTAGGATATCATCAATAAAGACTATTACGAATAAGTCTAGATATGGACTGAACAATCGGTTCATCAACTCCATAAATGCTGCTGTGGCATTGGTCAACCCAAATGACATGAATAAAAACTCGTAGTGCCCATACCGAGTGCGGAATGCTGTCTTAGGGACATCAGACGCCCTAATCCTCAGCTGATGGTAGCCAGATCTCAAGTCTATTTTTGAAAATACCTTTGCTCCTTGAAGCTGGTCAAACAAATCATCAATCCTCGGTAGTGGGTACTTGTTCCTTATAGTCACCTTGTTCAACTGTCGATAATCAATACACATCCGCATAGAACCATCTTTCTTCTTCACGAATAACACCGACGCACCCCAAGGAGAAACACTAGGCCTGTGTGCCCTGAGCCAGATCTTGCAACTGGTCCTTTAACTCCTTCAACTCTGGCGGGGCCATGCGATACGGCGGAATAGAAATGGGCTGCGTGCCCGGAGCCAGATCAATACAGAAATCAATATCCCTGTCGGGTGGCATATCCTGCAGGTCTAAAGAGAAAATCTCGGGGAACTCCCGAACAATAGGAACAGAGTCAATAGAAGGAAACTCCATGCTGGAGTCGGGAACATACGCCAGATAAGCTAAACACCCCTTCTCGACCACGCGTCGAGCCTTAATATATGAAATAACACTGCGGGTGGCATGGCCTCCTTTCCACTCTAGTAGGGACAATTCTGGCAAAGCCAAGGTCACGGTCTTGACGTGACAATCTAAAATAGCATGATACCGGGATAACCAATCCATCCCCAAAATAACGTCGAAATCCACCATATCTAAAATTAGTAAATCAACATAGGTCTCAAGACCCTCAAATACAACCACACAGGAACGATTCACCCGGTCGACTACTATTTTATGGAGTCACCCACCAGTGTAGATACATAAACAGGAATGTCCAAAGCATAACTAGACATAGTCAGGCAGGGTGCAAAATAGGACGACATATATCAATATGTAGACCCTGGGTCAAATAGCACTGACGCATCTCTATCACAAACCAGAATAGTACCTGTAATAACGACATCTGACAACTCAGCCTCTGGTCTGGCTGGCAAAGCTTAAAACCGATGCTCAGCCCCACCTCCCTGAACCATGTCTCTAGGACGATCGGCTACCTGCTGACCCCTACCTCTGGCAGTCTGGCCTCCACCTCTACGGTCTCGACCTCTACCTTTATGATCCCTACCCCTGCCCATGGCTGGCTGGGCAGGCTATGGGTCACCTGGTGCCTGAATTATGGGGCGAGGACCCTGCTACTGCGACTGTGTACCCCTTAATCTCGGGCAAGCTCTCTTGATGTGACCATACTCACCACACTCACAACATCCGTCCATACGATGAGACTGGCCCTGACGACCTGAATGACCTCCACAAAAACTCTGAAGAGGTTGTGCACTAATGGGAGCTGGCGGTGCACTGAGTGACCGCCAATCGGAATACTGCCCACGAAAGCCACGATCACCTGGAACACCCTACGAGGCCTGGAGGGCTGACTGAAAGGGCCTGGAAGGCTGACCCCTACCATAAGAATCCCTGCCTCCAGATGAGGCAACACTGAATCAACTTGAGTGACGTGGTCTCTTGTCTGACCTAAGACCACTCCGCTGTGGTAGAACCATCTCGATCCTCCGGGCCACATTGGCCGCCTCCTGAAAGGTAATGTCACTACCCGCCTCTCTGGCCATCTGAAGATGAATAGGCCAAATCAAACCATCAATGAATCTCCTCACCCTCTCCCTCTCAGTGGGGAGTATGACGAGGGCATGGTGAGCTAGATCGATAAACTGGGTCTCATACTGGGTGACCGTCATAGACCCCTGCCGGAGGTGCTCAAATTTCCACCGGTAAGCATCCCTCTGAGTAACGGGAAGAAACTTCTCTATAAACAACTCTGAAAACTGATCCCAAGTCAAAGGCGGCGACCCTGCAGGTCTGGCTAAACAGTAATCCCTCCACCAACTCTTGGCGGATCCAAATAGATGAAATGCCGTAAAATCAACTCCATTGGACTCCACAATGCCCATGTTCCGAAGAACCTAGTGGCAGCTATATAAGAAATCCTGGGGGTCCTCATAAGAAGCTCCACTGAATGTTGCAGTAAAGATCTTGGTGAACCTGTCCAGCCCCCACAAAGCATCTACGGACATAACTGCTCCATCACCGGCCTGTGCAACTACCCCCGGCTAAACTGCCGTAGCTGGCTGGACTGGTGGAATCTGAGTCTGTGGAGCTACCTGCTCTAGAGTACGTGCGGCATGAGTCTGGGCCCCTCTTCCAGCCTGGAAAGTGGCTGGTGCTACAGGGAGCAATCCTGCTCGGGTGACACCTCCATGAGGCCCACCAACCGGACCAAGGCGTCCTGAAGAACTGGGGTAGCAATAAACCCCTCTGGGACCTGAGCTGGGCCCACCAGAACTGTCTGGGCTGGGGCCGGAACCTCCTTTTCAAGGACAACCTGAGGGTCCGCCACTGGTGTTGCTGTTGGTGGCTGGGCTCTACCCCTACCTCGACCCCTAGCATGGCCATGTCCTCTGCCCCTAGCAGGAGCTGCATGGGGCTCGGACTGCTGATCAGTGGATGAGGAAGCGCGTGTTCTCGCCATCTGCGAAAGAATAGAGTAGAAATTCAATCAACATTGAGAAACCAAATCGCACGACAAGAAAGAACAAATGAGAGATTTTTCCTAACTCAATAGGCTCCGGGGAACAAGTACAGACGTCTCCGTACCTACCCCTCAGACTCTACTAAGTTTGCCCGTGAGTTGTGAGACCTATGTAACCTAGTGCTCTGATACCAACTTGTCACGACCCGGATTTCCCACCATCGAAATCGTGATGGCGCCTACTCGTGGTAGTTAGGCAAGCCAACTTATTTACCCTTTTATTACTAGACAATTACTTTAACAGTTTACAACATCAATATAGAACCTGGAATTTAATAAGAACAATAGCGGAAGTCTAATTTTTAAATACGAATCAAAACGCGGAACAGTCAATCATAGCCTCTACCGAAGATTTGGTGTCACAGTACTCACGAACTACTAAGAATATACTAAATACAATGGTCTGAAAGAAAGATATAAGCTGTCTGTCTCGAAAACAATGAGGCAACAGTCTAAAAGAGAACATAAAGAAGAGATGTCGGGCCTGCGGACGCCTGCAAGGCTACCTCAGTCTTGTAAAAATGAAAGCCTGCTCCCACACTAATGTTGCTGCTGCTCCTAAAAAACCTGGACCTGTGCAAAAATGCACAGAAGTGTAGCATCAGCACAACCGACCCCATGTGCTGGTAAATGTCTAGCCTAACCCCGACGAAGTAGTGACGAGACTATACTGGACACCACATAAACCTGTGCAGTTATAAATATACAGCAGAAATCAAATACAAGGCAGTTAACAACATGGGAAGGGGAAACATTCTTTGGGGAGATACAATAATAACAGTAATCCCGAGTAACAAACTAAAGCAGCTAGATTCACAATGAACAAGGAATCAATACTCAATACAAACACATGGTAACCATAACTGTTGCGGTGTGCAACCCGCTCCACAAATACCACTGTTGCGGCATGCAACCTGCTCCACAAATACCACTATTGCGGGGTGCAACCCGACCCATATCATTGTTCATGTATCATTGTTGCGGTGTGCAACCCAACCCTCATATATCATTGTTGCAGCGTGCAACCCGATCCTCAATATTATTGTTCATGTATCATTGTTGCGACATGCAACCCGACCCTCATATATCATTATTGTGGCGTGCAACCCGATCCTCAATATCATTGTTGCAGCGCACAACTCGATCCTCAATGTCATTTAACAGTCTGACTTCCCAAACAACAGTCACAATTAAGGGACATAAAAATAAGCAAATATTTGACAAAATCTCGGCAAGGGAAAGAATCCAACAAGTTCAACCAAACGTCCCGGCAAGGGAACAATCAACATCGCTTTATTTTTCTTACTTTTCTTATCTTATAACCCACTCTACTTTTTTGAGCCAATGCTCTAGAGAATCAAGTAATCATATCATTGTTCACATGTTATTCACAACATATAGGAATCCTTCAATAATCACAGAGTTCACAACCAAGTCATGATAATCACATTATAAGGACTCACGGTCATGTTAGACACCAATGTATAGATACTCGTCACCATGCCTATACATCATACTCGATCACATAGCAATTAATAACAAGACTCAACTCCTATTCCCTCAAGCTAGGGTTAAACCAAACACTTACCTCAAAGCCTTGAACTACACTTAATCCTCAACTATCGCTTTACCTCGCGGTTCCACCTCCAATTCGCTCGAATCTAATCACAAATTGTTCAATTACTTTAATAAACACTATATGAATCAATTTGAATGCATAAAAATGATTTTCCCAAGTTTTTCCCAAAAATTCCTAAAAATGCCCCCGGGCCCACGTGGTCAAAACCCGAGGTTCGGACCAAAACTCGATTACCCATTCCCCCACGAACTAAAATATGTAATTTATTTTGAAATCGGACCTCAAATCGGGGTCCAACTCCCCAATTTATAGAAAACCTAGGTTCTACACAAAAACCCCAATTTCACCCATGAAAAATCCTTGATTTCAAATGGAAAACATGTTTAATGATGTTAAAGATTGAAAGAATTGAGTAAAAATCAACTTACACGTAATTTGGGATGAAGTTTGCTCTTGAAAAATTGCCTATGGTGTTTGAGTTTTGAAAGAATGGTGAAAAGTGATGAAAATTCGACTAAGTATAAAATTTGCTGGGCCACGGATATGGGAAATGCGAACATAGGTTCGCATTTGCGAACAATGTCAGGCTTGGGAATTGCGAGGTTATTTCTTGCATTTGCGAACTCAAGCTGCCAGGGGACCCTTCGCATTTGCAAACTGGGTCTCGCATTTGCGAACCAGTGTCCATCGCATTTGCGAAGCTTGGCCTACCTGGGCTGGTTTCACATTTGCGAACCAGCCTTTGCATTTGCGAAAATTGCAGAAGCCAAAATACCAGATTTTTACAAATGTGAAAATGCGATCCGATGCCTATCTAAAACTCACCCGAGCCCTTAAGGCTCCCAACCAATTATGTACACAACCTCAAAATCACCCTACAGACTTACTCGTGCGATCAAATCGCCAAAATAACATCATTTACATAGAATCAAGCCTCAAAACACATGATTTTTCTTCTAAACTTTATGAACTTTCGAACTTGGAACTTATAGTCCGAAACACATCAAACGACGTCCGATTTCGACCAAACTTCACAGCAAGCGCTTAAACAATATATAAGACTTATACCGGGCGTCGGAACCAAAATATGAGCCCGATACCTCAGTCTTTTAATGAATTTCCATTTTTATTTTTCTTAATAATTTCAGAAAAATAATTTAATAGAAAAAATTCTTTCCTGGGGCTCTAGACCTCGTAATTCGACTTCGGGCACATGCCCGACTCCCATATTTTTCTACGGACCTTTCGGGATCGTCCAATCTCGGTTCCGGGTCCGTTTACCAAAAATATTGACCAAAGTCAACTTTAATCATATTAATATCAAAATTCTTTAATTTTTTTCAGAATTCACATATTTCAACATAAAAGCTTTTCGGCTACGTGTCCGGACTGCGCACGCAAATCGAAGCAAGTAAAAAATAAGGCTTTCAAGGCCTCGGAAGCACGGAACGAATGAGGAAACAGGTGATGACCCTTTGGGTCATCACAATTCAAGGACTCACTGGTCACCCGTTTTAAAAAGAATCTGTTCTTATACCAATAATTAGGCAAATTTGGTATTGTCGTTGGATATTAAAGGCTGGAAGCTAGTGAATTTTGCAGTGTCATTAATTAATTTGGTGATATAATCCCATTGTTTGTGTAGTTATTTTTTATAGTTTTGAATTTGCCCATTTGGTTATCTATTCATATGCTAGCTCGAATTGGTTATAGGTTAACAGGATTTTATCTCAGTATAGAACTTGGATTGCGTCAAATTAGATTAAAGGAGTTCGGGGTGTATTTTATGTGACCCGACTCTAATTCCCAACAAGGTTAAATAGAATGTATCATGAATCATTAGTACATTTCATGTAGCGTTGCTCACGATGTGTTTTAAATAACTTTAAATTTTTCCCGAAATATTAAAATCAGCTAAAATAATAGCACCCTCTTCCTTTTGCTTTAGCTTTTGCTTTTGCTTTAGCTTTATTTAAGTTTAAACATATGTACAATTGTTCTTTGGAGTATATTTAAGATTGTTATCACGTGGGTTTAGCTAGAATCAAGTTTGGTTTTCGGATTATTGTAAATAGTTAATGCACTATTAAGTGATTTGGGGCTAGAAAGTATTCTGGCCATTTCATTTTGAATGGAGAATTATAAGCATATGTATTTTTATGGCCTCCCGCAAAGTTAACAACGCGTAATTGCTTTTTGGCGCGTTATTTAATCATCTACTTTCCTAAACTCGGGTACACATTTATGTGACCCAAATCCAAATCATAACGTTAGATAAAATGTGGTATTGGCTACGGGTGCATTTATGTGACGTGGTCTGAAACATATTTTTGATAGTATTGCAATTCTCTTTAAAAAATAACAATAGTGAAAGCAGTTAAAGTTAAAAATTGCACATAAGTTCGTAATTATTTAAAATAAGATAATTTAAGCCGAATATGACAGTTGAGCGACCGTGCTAGAACCACGGAACCCGAGAATGCCTAACACCTTCTCTCGGGTTAACAGAATTCCTTACTCAGATTTCTGGTTCGCGGACTGTTAAACAGAGTCAACCTTTTTCTCGATTTGGGATTTAAAACCGGTGACTTGCGACACCATAAATCTCCCAAGTGGTGACTCTGAATCTCTTAATACTAATTCTGTTTTCATTGTCCTTTAATTGGAAAAAATTTCCTTCATTATATCCCTTCACGGGGTGTAGTAGGAAAAAGGAGGTGTGAGACACCTAATGAAGTAACTTCCACCTGTCAGCATTTGATAGGAACTGGCTCACATGAATGTGAACCTAGCTCATATAAGGAAGCTGCTGTGAAGACTGCCTGGCAAGCAACAATGAACCAAGAATTCCAAGCATTTTATCCAAATAAAACTTGGGACTTAGTTCTTCTTCCAATTGGAAAGAAGGCAATAGGGTGTAAATGGGTGTATAAAATCAAACATAAGGCAGATAGTAGTGTAGAAAGGTTTAAGGCAAGATTAGTAGTTAAGGACTATACACAACAAGCTGGGATAGATTACATAGAAACGTTCTCACATGTGATAAAAATGACAACTGTAAGGGCTCTAATAGCAACAATAGTCAAAAGAGGTGGCAGGTTCTACAATTAGATGTTAATAATGCATTTCTTCATGGAGATCTCTATGAAGAAGTATAAATGGAGATACCACCAGGCCTAGTTTTGGAGTCACCAGGTTTGGTATGCAAATTAAACAAGTCCCTGTATGGACTCAAACAAGCAAGTAGACAGTGGTATGGGAAACTAACTGAAGCTTTGTGTTTTAGGGGATACACTCACTCAATGCTTGATTATTCTTTGTTCTATAAGAAAAGTGAAGGCTCAGTAGTGTTTGTAGTTGTGTATGTAGATGGTGTTCTTGTTACTGGCACCCATCTACAAGAGATTGAATTCTTGAAAACTTTTCTATGTAATACCTTTAAGATAAAAGACCTAGGGAGACTTCATTATTTTCTGGGACTGGAAGTTCAATACACACAGAGATAAGTTTTAATGTCACAAAGGAAATTCACTATGCATCTTTTGAAAGAGATTGGATGTATAGATTGCCCTCCTATGACTTCTCCTCTGGACCCCTCTATAAAGTTAAAAGCCGATGAAGGAGCTCCACTGGAAGATCCTTCCTATTACAGAAAGTTGATTGGCAAACTCAATTTCCTCACTAACACTAGGCTAGAAATTGCCTACAGTATTCAATATCTCAATCAATTTATGTAAAGTCCCATGGAACCTCATTTGAAGACAGCATACCACGTCTTAAGATACTTAAAAGTTTTGGGTATTTTCCTCAACAATAATGCAGACTATGCAGTGAAGGCCTTTTTTGTCTCAGAATGGGCTACTTTTTCCTAGTCCAAAAAATCAGTTAGTGGGTACATTGTGTTGCTTGGTATGAGTCCTATTAGTTGGAAGTCTAAAAAGTAGTCTACCATTTCACTATCTTCTGCAGAGGCTGAATACAGATCAACTAGAATGGTTATTGGTAAACTTGTATGGTTGGCAAGACTTCTCAATGAACTTACTGTTCCATTAACCTTGCCTGTTTTCATATTCTGTGATAGTCAAGCTGCCTTACACATAGCAAGGAATCTTGTGTTCCATGAACGTACAAAACACATGATAGTCCTATACTAAGTACGTATGCTTTAACATTTATATATATACTAGTTCTTGGACACGTGCAATGCACGTGTATCCCATACTAATTAGTATAAATATTTTAAAGCAATATGGATATTCTTAGAATAAACGTGGAATGAGTTACACAAATTTTGAAGAAGAAAAATGTAAGCTTAAAACTAATTAATGGTGAACCTACTATGCTTCAACAACACATTTTATACATGAATATGAGCAACATCGGTTATGGTTGCAAGTGCTATCCGTCTTAAACTTTGTGCCTTATTTTTAAGAAACAATAGCCTCCTCTTTTTCATATTCGCATACATGTCAAAAAGTTGTTGTCGAATGAAAGTAGAATTTTGTAGAAGCCATAGAAAAATTTGATCAACATATGTCTTCTTTAGGATGGCTAGTAAATCAATGTTAATTTTATGGTGTATAGCTACATAGAAATAGTAGTTAATTATGATAGAGATAGACAATAATTATTGAAATCAATTAATTTGATTCATATTTATAAATCATAATTGCATGTGCATTTACCATTTGTCTGATTCAAAACTTTGAGCCCTTTCATCTGCGAATTAGATAGAAGAATATTAGTTGAATTGCATTAATATAATAATATCAGTAATTTTAACACGCCAATCGCATGTCAAATGCTAATATTTTGGTATTTTAATTAGTCGTTGTCACACATCCTTTTTATACACCTGAAGGTAGTACAAGGGAGTTTTCCCAATTAAAGTGACATTATTCGAAATGTGATTATTTATTTGATTTTTCTTCAGAGTCGCCACTTGGAATATATTAATTGGCGTCCCAAGTCACCGGTTTATTTTAAATCCCAAATCGAGGAAATTTTCGACTTTCTTTTTGAAGTCTGCGAACCAGAAATTTTGAATAAGGAATTCTGTTAACCGAGTGAAGGTGTTAGGCACCTCCGGATTCCGTGGTTCTAGCATGGTCGCTTAAACTATCATAATTGGCTTATTATATGATTTTAATACATGTTTAGCCTATTGTGCATTTTATTCCTTTTAAACTGCTTTTAATTATTTTAAAGAAGATTTCAACGTCATCTAAAACGAGTCTTTGGACCACGCCACATGAAATGCACCCGAAGTTCGAGACACATTTTATTTAACGTTGTGAGATTTGTCTTTGGGTCACATGAAATACGCACTCAAATTTAGGAAGGTAAATTATTAAAATAACGCGCCTAAAGCAAACTACGCGTTTTTTGATTTTGCGAGAGCCATGAAAAATTCAACTAAATGGCACACCTCGATTCCTAAAGGATTAAAATTAATTAAATGAGGGCCATGGATTTTGAGATTTTATTTGGCATGCCACGCTTCAAATTATTCCAAAAATTACACTCTACTAAAGCAAACTAAGGATGTTTATATTTATTTCCTTCTAAGTTTGAGATTATTTCAAAGGCCATGATTTATGGATATGGAATTATTATTGAAGAAATATATGACTTGAGTTATTATGGATCTACCCACCCATGTTGGTATCAAATTTGCTATTGACTTAACATCCTTTAATTTGGATCCAAACTATTACATTGTTCACTCTTCATTTTTGAATACATCTTCCTATCTTTACCTATGAACTACAATCTCATTGAAGAAAGTCATTTTGTCTCTCACCATCTCTATTTTTGACGCTCTTCCTTCATTTTTTGCTCATATCTTTCAAGTTGGTAGATAACCAAAATATAATATACAAATCAAAAGGAAACATGGTGAAAGAAAAATAATAAAAATATTGGTTAAGAAAAGAATGAACCTTTTATAGATGAAGATCTTCTTCAATACATATGGACCAAAAAACCTTCAGATTTAATGTGTAAACGAACCACAATCAAAGGTAACGAGCGGAAACCTTCGAACCGAACTCGATTTTGACTTTTTCGGGCTAGTATTTTGGGCTATCTTTTAAATTGAGTTTGAAGTTTTTGGATTTGATTTTTGGTGTAATTTAGCTCCTGTTTTTGATGTATTTTTTGGTCTTAAAAAGGATGAGAATTACTTGATTTTTTTTCTTGAAAGAAAGAAACAAGAAGAAATAATGAAACTTGTAGAAATTTCCTTTAGCATAGAAGAAGAAAATTTGTTCTCTCTATTCTCCCCTTATTTTTTTTCTCCTTCCTTCTCAAATTTTCTCTTCTATTTATAGCAAAATTTTCAAAATTTTCAGATTTTAATTTTTTTTTATTATTTTATTATTTTTTAATTAAAAGAAATCCCACTTACAAATTGCTTTTATTTTTTTATAAAAAGAAATCCCACCTTTCTTTACTTTTATTTTTTAAATTCCAAATTTAATTACTTTTATCTTATTTAAAATCCTACTTTTTAAAAGAGAATTCCACTTATTTAACTTTTATTAAAAAAAACAATCAACTTTCTTTTGCTTTTCTTTTAAAAATGCTAATTTCTTTTACTTTAATTTTTTTTTTAATTTTCAGATACCCTTATATTTATTTTCTAATTCCAACTTTCTTTTACTTTTTATTTTTTTAAAATTTTCACAAAATTTTATTTTATTTTTTTAATTTTTTACTTTCTTTTACTTTTTAAAAGAGAATTCCACCTACTTTTACTTTTATATATATATTTTTTATTCAAAACTTCCCTTTTTCTTAATTTTTAAATTACTCCCAAAAATTTAAAAAATTAATATTTTTCGGTTTTTTTATTATTTTAAAATAAAAATAAAAATAAAATAATATTAATAGTAATAATTCACCTTTTAAAATTTTGTATTTTTATCCTATAATAAAAAGTGCAAAAAAGTTAAAATAATTGTAGGTTAAAACTCTTTAAAATATTTATATAGAAAAAGTGATAAAAAATTAAATATTACAAAAAATTAGGTGCTCACAGTCGTACTTCACAAAAAATAACACTTCTATAGTTTTGAGAGTGATTCACTTAAATTAATTTTTGATGAGAATTTAAATATTATCTCATAAGTTTTTAACTACAATTTTTCATATTGAAGAAATATAAAAGATGATTAAATTTTATGAACAAAATATGTAACAACAACACGAAAGTAGAAACCACAGATATTTTGTGTGTGTTCAAGTTTGTTGACACGACCCAAAATTCACTAAGGGTCGTGGTGGCGCCGGAGACCTCTGTCAATTAATTCCTCTTTTAATACTTTTGAAAATCTAAAGTTTTTCCTTCTATTTTTATAAATAAAAGTTCACTATTAGAATTCGAATTTAAATAATAACAGTTAGAACAAATCCGTTGTAAACCCTCCCAGAAATCTGGTGTCACAAGTACATGAGCGACTACTGATAAGAGAAATAAAATACAACATCCGCCCCGAATACAGTGGGCGAAAAGTAAATACAGTACATTGGAAGGAACTACTCTAGCTGCGGTCGTCTCAATGATGCAGCTCACCTAGTCCCAGCGTCGTCCATGCTGCTACACCCAATAGGCTGCTAGAGGTGTATATATACCTGTGCAACAAAATGCACAGAAGTGTAGTATGAGTACGTAATCAACGTGTGCTTAGTGCGTATCCCGCCTAATTCCGAAGGAGTAGAGACGAGATGGCCAACTCCGACACTCACTAGAGGTCAATTAGCAATATTCTATAAGTGCGAGAATAATCATGGATTTGTATAAAAGTTCTGATTGTAAGGCCAGCGAACAGGTAAACACCTTCAACAATAAATCAAGGGCTTCTAACGTCTGTTCTTTATTATCTTATCAGTTTATGTCAAGCCACATAGGGCCAATTCCACATTTACAAATTTCCAAGTAACAGATAAACATGCGCAAATCATGCCGAGGTCGACGGCCCGCTCCAATAGAATGTAAATTGTGTACTGCTGAGGGTCAAGCGGCACGAACCATAGATGCATCTATTATCACCGAGGCGTTCGGCCCGTTCCATAATTAAACACATAGCCTGCTCGCGAATCATCCATGCGACGCAGGCACACATAAAGTACATGCTCAATCAGTCAAATAAGAACTTATTGGGGAATATTTATTCAAATAAAACCAATTCTCCTTTAACAATTTAAGAAATAAAGTTTAATTCTTTTAGAAATTTATTTACTAATTCGATGTGAGTTAAGCAATTCAAGCTACCAATGTGTTCACAATTAATCCACGTACACATGCTTTTGGGTCCCAACTACTCGGACAATAGCATAATAGTAGCTACGCACGGATTCTCGTCACCTCGTGCATACGAAGCCCCCATAAATATGAGCACATAATCAATTACTTCACCTATGGGGTAAATTCCCCCTCACAAGATTAGAAAGGAGACTCACCTCACTCCGAGGATCCACAACCGGCATTCTACATTCTTCCGAAGACTCAAATTGATGCACCACGCTCCAGACTAGCCAATGGTTACGCAAATCCATTAATACATGCTCCAATATTCATTACAAACTAATTTATAGCAATTCCTAACCCCGATTGGAAAGTTGGCCAAAACGCCCTCGGGCCCACATGACCGGAATCCAAAACTTTTCGAAGATAAAGTTTACCCATAACCTTAGGAACTCAAATATATTATTTTCTCTTAATTCCATGCACAATTCGTGGCTAAATTCCAAGAATATGATTTTTTAGGTTTTCTCACCCAAACCCCAATTTTATACTAATTTTTATGCCTAAATCCATACCTAATCAACGTAGTTAGCTCATAATAGGTGGGAAAAACTTACCTTAGCATGGTTGATGAAGATCCTCTCTTGAACCCTTCAAAAATTGCCAAATGAAGTGGGAGAAATGAGTGAAATGAACAAAATCCGACTTTTAAAATAACCCCTCTGCCTTCAGCACTTTTCGCTTCAGCGGTGCTATTTTCGCTTCTGCGGATACCACTTTTGCGGTTGATGGCCGCTTCTGCGGCTTATCAAATCACCCGACCAACCGCTTCTGCGATCTAACTATCGCAGAAGCGATTTCGCTTCTGCGGAACAAAATCCGCTTCTGTGGTTCCTGGCCAAAAGTCCACTTTCCGTTCTGCGTCTGCCAAGCTGCTTCTGCGGCTCCAAAACCGCAGAAGTGAAAATACCAGAAGCAGCAGGCCTAAAATTTCATAAGTCCAAAAACTCTCCGTTTGGCCACCCGAACTCACCCCAAGGCCCCCGAGACCTCAACCAAACTACCAACCAATCCCAAAACACATTACGGACTTGCTCGATGCCTCAAATCATAACAAACAACGCCAAAACCATGAATTACACCCCGATTCAAGCTTTATGAACTTTGAACCTTCCAACTTCCATTTCCGATGCTTAAACCTATCAAATCACGTCCGATTGACCTCAAATTTTGCACACAAATCATATTTGACATTACGGACCTACTCCAACTTCCGGAATTGGATTCCGACCCCGATATCAAAAAGTCAACCTCCGGTCAAACTTCTCAAAAACCTTTAAATTTCTATCTTTAGCCAAATGGCCCCAAAATGACCTACGGATCTCTGAATTCACTTCCGATCGCGCCCCAAAATCCAGAATCACCGTATGGAGCTATTCACAGTCTTGGAATCCCAAACGGACATCAATAATACTGAAATGCACTTCAAGCCAAACTTATGAAATTCCTTCTAAAATGGTAACTTCCACAATAGACGCCAAAATGCTCCCGGGTTATCCATCACCCAATCCGGGCATACGCCCAAGCCCGAAATCATCATACGAACCTGTTGGAACCTTCAGATCCCGATTCCGAGGCCGTTTACTTAAAATTCTAACCCTAGTTAATTCTTTCAACTTTAAGCTCCCGAAATAAGAATTCTCTTCTCAAATCAACTCTGGACTTCCCGAAATCAAATTTCGACCACGCGTACAAGTCATAATGCCTGAAATGAAGCTGTTCATGGCCTCCGACTGCTGAACGGAGCGCTAGTACTCAAAATGACCGGTCTGGTCGTTATATTTGTGACCATAGACACTTTGTTGTGCACATTTATATAGTATAATAAAGAATGTCAAGAAAGCTATAATACAAATATATTATAATTATTGAAAATGAAAGAAACAAACAATCAAAGTTGAATAATTAAGAAGATTAAACTTACAAAATTTACACATTACAAAGTCACCAAAATAAAAATCAAACAATCAAATAATAACGGCACTACAATAAAAAGAGAAAGAAAAAAGTTTAATTATCTATTGTGACATTGTCTCACAAGAAGGATGTAGTTATGAAGAATATTTAAACAGTACATACACAATTATTGTTAACATTAAAATTAAGTTTTAATACACGTGATGAATTTAAAAATCATACTAAATAATAAGGCATTGAAATTAGGACAAACAAATCATTTGGTTGTGTTTTCTAAATTAAATAACTGATTTAAGGCTATATGGAATGTAATAAGCATGACAGTACCAAATAATTTGCAACAAATAGTGGTTACAAAAGTACTTAAGTGAAGTCTATAATTACATCACAAACTATTTGAATATAACATGACAATATAAAGGTTTTTTTACAGTCCTAGAAATTCTCCATATTAACTTATTATGCTCCATATTTTCTAGAGTATTTTTCACGTTAGTATTATGTTTAACTTTAGAACTTTTCAAAAAATTACATAATCAAGAATAATAGGTTGCTAAAAGAAGAAGTCAATATTTATACCATAAAATAATTTAAACATATATGCCTGTTGAGTGAAGACACTCTTTTGGGGGGGAAACTTTCTGCAGAAAGAATACTAAAAGGATAATGGGATAAAAAGATTGTAAAAAGAAGTTACTGATGTTGAATATGAAAAATAGGAACAACCACAATTAACTAAAGTAATTTACATTTCTATAAATAATGTTAAAAGTACGTTACCATAGAATATGAAACAAACAAGCATTTTCCTTGGTATTATGATGAAGCAATTAAAGAAGAACGTTTCTGGAAGGAGAATATGAATGGCCTAAACCTAATTGAATCCATTGAATTGATTTGACGAAGCAATAAAGTACTACAGTGTCAGCAGCTACCTTCTAATCTAATTTGAATATTATTTAATTGTAGGTTTTTTTTCAAAGACAAAATTGTAACTCAAATTTTAGAGGATATTACCGTAATTCAACTTTGAAGGTAGGGGCTTCCTACTTTTAGTATTATATAATTGTTATAAATAGAATTTTATTTATGGTGAATGTCTATATTTACAGAAATTTTAGGGTTTATTACTTGGTGGCTAAGTCACCCTCTCCCTATAAATAGAGGGATCTATTCCGTTGTAATTTATCTCAAATCAATAAGAATTCTCTCTCCCTACTTTTCTCTGCAATATTGCTCTTCTTCGTTTATTGTTTCATAATACGTTATCATCACGAGACTCTAACCAATTGGGTAGAAGCTTTGGAGTTGAGCATAATGATTGTCAATTATTCCATGAACTTTTTTTATGATTAAATTCTGAATTTAAGGTATTTATTCTATAATTTGATTTTAAATACAAGCAAAGACGATAAATTTTAATTATAACTCTAATGGAGTTAGTAAGAAATTATAACCACTCGAAGTGGTAAAATTTCTATGTCTTGATATGATCAAAGTCATGTATGATCGTGAGCACAATAAGTAAAAACCCGTCTCATTGAATTTGCTCCATTCTCATTCCCTTAAGAGAATGTGATAGCAATATACGATAAGTCTGAAATAAGACAAAATTATTATCGTGAAGGTATCAATGGATGTGGACATGACTATAGATGAAATGATAATCATCATCATTGTGATAATGAGAATAATAAGGATTCTCAAAATAATCCTTCACTTTATGAAAGTAATATTTGTCATTAATTTGACATGAGATTTCATAAAGCACATATAGATGATTATGGTCCATTCATGATAAAAATGTGACAACATGTGATTTATGAATACATATTCATCCTTGGAAGAATATGAACGTGCTAGTGGTAGTGAATATACCACACTCACCTCTAGAATAAGGTTTGAGGGGATAATACAAAATAATGTCATTATTATGGCATGAATGGCTATTGGTCATGTACCTATTGTATGCTAAAATATTTTGGCAATGTGATTAATAAAGGATAACAGTAATGCAAGAAACAGATCCTGCATATAATTTTGATAATGACCCTAATTTAATTATAACTTTCTCTTTAAAAGAAATATTCACCATATGGATGTTGATGAATATGTGGTACTACAAATTAATTAAGAGCTATAGAAGAGCCAATTATTACTATTTTGGAGAAACACATTTGATTACCAATAAGGTATTGTATTGTAGTAAGTCTCAAAGAAACTTATTTAGTTTCCAAAGTATATGCGATAGCGGTTAATTATATTGAGAGTATAAATAAAGAAAAAATTTAAATATTTTTTATTACTACAACTTGTAGCAGAATAATATGTATGTGAAAAGCTACCCGCTTTATTTTTCAGTTTGTACTACACAAATAAAAGAATACCAAAAAAATAGATGTTTATTGATATAAAAACCCATATCATAATAAACTTGGAGTTTATTGATACTTGCATACGTCGTGGTGTAAACCTAAAGCTTATCAATATCGATAATTTATTCAGTTGGTAAAATTGGTTTAGCTATGTTAATTTAAGATGATGTGCAAAAGTAAAAGAGAATTCACATAGGTAAATATTAAAAGAACTACAAAGTTCTTTACGAATTCTCTTATATTGCTTGTTCTCATTAATTAATAGATCAACTAAAATTGGGATTGAATCCCATGAATGCTGGAAATATCAAAGGTGAATATGGACCCATTCACCTGCCATGTATACCATGTAAGATGTATCTATGAGATTTTTGTATGTGTAATTATTATTAACTCGTAACATGGTGTTTTCCAGGTAACTTGCTCAATAATTTGATTTAGAGCATAATTTTCAGATTTTTTATTCAAAATAGTTTATGTTGATAAGTTGGTTTACATCACAGCTAGTTTAGCAAAATAATTTATTGAGTACCTCCACTTAATAACTAAACTATTGCTTATGAGAACAAAATTTTGTTTATCAGTTTGATATACGTTATATACGAAAGTATATTATTTCTCCCCTCACAAGTGGTTCAGGGTCAGGAACCAAATAATTCCATCTTATTATTATTGATATGCTGTGTATATTTTGATTAACACCATAACACACAAAGATGGGTTCTCAAAGTTGAGGAAACAAGTTATTTTTTCTAACATGAGGTGGATATATGATAAACAGTTGAAAAAAAGTTACATATAATGAATTATCATGTGTACATCTAGATCCTCGAATAAGATAATATGAACTTGAAGTTCATAAAAGATAATTCATCTGCAATATGTTGCAAAACATGTCGGACGCATTTGCTGACTCAAAGAAAGTAACTATATTCTCATTGCAAATGCTCATATTAAGTCCTAGAAGGACAAAGTCTATGGTACGCTTAAAGTGTATAGACAATCGGTTTCAAATAAACTTCTTGATAAAGAAGATGAGCAAATGATCAAAATGATCACAATAAAGGAGGCAAGTAATCTAGAAGATCACATGACATAATACTGCATAAAATCTCATGAGAGATTTCAGGTACCTGAATATATGAATGAGAGATCTCTATGTTATGTCTTTATGAAAAATAAGGAGGTTGGAACCGATATAAAATATTTTTCGACGACATTGATTATAACGCTAAATATATATGAGGATCTTAAATCTAGAGAAATAATTCAAGTAGAATTGGTTTTATATGAAAGACATGTTGTTTTGGACCTGCAGTTCAAACACTTGAAAGAATAAAGTCAATTGTGTGTGCAATTACTTTTATTTATCTTATATGTCTAGCATGACATGAAAAGTGATATGCATCTAAAGTCTATTAAAATGGTTTATTTGACCATACTTATATGACAATCCCCAAAAGGATTTAAATTGCTTAAAGCATATAGAATTCATGGTCATGAATTACTATATCCTAAGTGCAATTTGTGCATATATATATCTTGCTATAACTATAAGCATGATAATATGATAGCAAAAATCTCTATGAAGATATTGAAAAGGTCATTCCACGACATTTTATAAAAATATTACAAATCTATCAGGAATGATGATGTCAAGGTGAAACATATTCGTTCAAGTGATAAAATGGCTGATTTGTTTATCAAATCTCTACCAACGATCTTTTGAAGATGGTGCACAAGATTGGAATGCAAATGCTTAAAGATGTGAATTGATGCTCTCATGAGGGGGAGTTAATACACGTTGTACTCTTTTTTCCTTACAAGGTTTTATCCCACTGGGTTTTCCTTGCAAGGTTTTTAATGAGACAACCAAAAGGCATATTGTTAGATATGTGTACTCATTTTCATTTACTAGAATTTTTTTCTCACTGGATTTTATTTTAGTTAAGGTTTTAATAAGACACATTATCTGTTGAATAGACATTCAAGGGGGAATGTTATAAATATAATTTTATTTATGATGAATGTCTATATTTATGGAGATTCTAGGGTTTATTACTTGGTGGCTAAGTCAACCTCTCCCTATAAATAGAAGGTTCTATTCCATTATAATTCATCTCAAATTAATAAGAATTTTTTCTTCCTACTTTTCTCTGCAATATTTTTTTTTATTGTTTCATAACAATTACTATAATATTATATGAGATATATATATCCCCCTTTTGTCTTTTGTCTCGTGATTATCACTTGGGTTGAGTCAAGCGCCTACTAGGCAATTCAAACAGAACTGATCTGTTTCACAAGTCAAAGTCTAAAAAATGCAACTAGGTTCACAATTTGCAGTTTTATTGGACCTTTTTAACAGGTCAATAATCAATAGTCCTGTGTGCTTGCAACGCTGACTCAATCTATTTTTAACCTCGGCGTAGGTACTAATTGCTTCCACTGCAGAGGGCTGGAGCCATTTCACAAAATCGATATGTATGGTCAGAATCCGACTCCACAATAATTAATAAAGTTAATTCCGTCTTAAATTAATTTATGAATAATAAGTGGTACGACTACTAAAAATTAACGGTACTTAACCCTTATCTGATTCGATCAACAAGGCCACGGTCCACCCGCCATCATGAAAGCGCAACCCCAACGTGGTCACATCCGCTTATTGCTAGCTCACGAAGCTCACAGCTATAAATACTAAGAGAGGAAATCCTAGAAGGGGGGTGTTTCTTCTTCGCCACTATTCACCAGAGAGAGAGAGGAGACAAAAAGATACCCACGTGATGGAAAATGGAAACACCATTGTAAGGTTCTGAACCTCTTCATGGAGAGACAGACCAAACCAATATTATCAATAAAAGCTTTTAATGTTTCTCCTCCTAATTCTGAGTACTTATTTTCGTTTCCTTCATTTGGTTCAATGAATTATTACGGTTTGCTATGATTGTCCCGCGATTTATTTATATTGTTTTAGACTCATAAAGTATATGATAACTTTTGAGCAAACAATTTGGCGCCGTCTGTAGGGATTTCCTAGCAAAATCGCGTAGTTCTTCCCAAGACCAAAAGGAAAGAAACGTCGGAAAAGGAGAAAAAATAACCCAGCTCAAACAAGCCAAAGCGGCATATCGAACAAGGGGAACTCGAAGATCTCAAATCAAGATCCAAGTCCTCTCTCTCTCTTTGATCTTGGATAGTGCAAACAAGAAGAAGAACCCTTATAAGGGAGGATCTCTGTAAGGCATCTCCCGCATCCTGATACGGGCTCCGGCCGGGAACCGGCACGGAGATATCTCAAGCCGAGAGTCGCCTCAAGACAACCTACATACCCCGATCAGGAAGACAACGTAAAAGCTGCTCAAGGTCTCGAATCAAAATCGAGCCTCAGCACTCAATATCCGCAACGTGTGACTCAGGCTATGTTCCTTCGCCAACAAGTTCAACTATGGTTGAACCAAGACTCAGGCTATGCGCCTTCGCCATCAAAATTAAAAAGTTCAACAACAGTTGAATTGGGACTCAGGCTATGCACCTTCGCCATCAAAATTAACAAAGTTCAACAACAGTTGAACTGGGACTCAGGCTTTGCGCCTTCGCCATTAAATTCAGGCTATGCGCCTTCGCCATTAAATTCAGGCTATGCGCCTTCACCATTAAATCCAGGCTATGTGCCTTCGCCAACAAGTTCAACTATGGTTAAACCAAGACTCAGGCTATGCGCCTTCGCCATCAAAATTAACAAAGTTCAACAATAGTTGAACTGGGACTCAGGCTGTGCGCCTTCGCCATCAAAATTAACAAAGTTTAACAACAGTTGAACTGGGACTCAGGCTATGTGCCTTCACCATCAAAATTAACAAAGTTCAACTACGGTTGAACTAAGACTTAGGCTATGTGCCTTCGCCAACAAGTTCAATTGTGGTTGAACCAAGACTCAGGCTATGCGCCTTCACCATCAAAATTAACATAGTTCAACAACAGTTGAATTGGGTCTCAGGCTATGCGCCTTCGCCATCAAAATTAACAAATTTCAACTATGGTTGAACCAAGACTCAGGCTATGTGCCTTCGCCAGTAAGTTCAACTACGGTTGAACCAAGACTCAGGCTATGTGCCTCCGCCAACAAGTTCAACTATGGTTGAACCAAGACTCAGGCTATGTGCCTTCGCCAACAAGTTTAACTATGGTTGAACCAAGACTCAAATTATGCGCCTTCGCCATCAAAATTAATAAAGTTCAACAACAGTTAAACTGAGACTCAGGCTATGCGCCTTCGCCATCAAAATTAACAAAGTTCAACAACAGGTGAACTGGGAATCAGGCTATGCGCCTTCGCCATTAAATCAAAGCTATGCGCCTTTGCCATTAACTCAAGGCTATGCGCCTTCGCCTTTAAAGCAAGGCTATGCGCCTTCGCCAGTAAATCAAGACTATGTGCCTTCGCCAGTAAGTTCAACTACAGTTGAACCGAGACTCAGGCAATCCTTCGCCAACAAGTTCAACTATGGTTGAACCAAGACTCAGGCTATGCGCCTTCGCAATCAAAATTGACAAAGTTCAACAACAGTTGAACCAGGACTTGGACCAAGCTCCTTCACCATTGAACTCAGCAAAATCCAACCTCCAATGAATCAAGGAGAGGGTTAGGCACCCTCGCCATTCAAGTAAGTACGCCCAACTCAAACTAAGATTAGGGACATGTAAAGTTCGGCCCCGGTCAAACTACAAGGCCACATTTTTTATCATCACAGCCAATAGTTAGACCGCGCCCGAACTGGGACTAAGGCTAAGCGCCGCTATTTCCAAGCAACGACTCCGACTCGCTCACCCCGAGTCGAAGAAGAAAAGTCGTCAACAATCAAAAACTAACATGCCTACCAAAGTTAAACTCAAAGGCAAATCACCCCTTCGAATGAATACAAAGAAAAATCCAAAGGGGAAAAAGGGGAGGTACAAAACAAGACAAGGCCGGTCAATACAAGGAAAAAGAAGAAGAAAAACAAGAAACACCTAAAAGCTAAACGGCGAACAAGATAAGAAAAATGTGTAACACCTTTTTACTCGGCGCCATCCGCGCCACCATCTGCACCATCGTCAGCCTCTGGCGTCGCCGCGTCAAAACCACAGTCGGTACGGGCCTCACGAGCCTTTTGATGCACTCCCTCAAAAGCAGTTTCGACCATGATGTCGGCCTCCCACAAATTCTTATATACATCACGTTAGGCCTCAGCAAAGACCCAAAGTTCATGAGCCTGGCTGGAAAAAGTGTCCTGGTCCTGTAGGCGCTGATTCTCTCCTTCTAAGGCCGTAATCCGGTCCTCCATAACCTGGGCATCCTGCTCAATGACATCGATCCGCTCCTCGAGACTCGCTTCTCTAAAGGCTGCAACAGCCCTCTCCAATGCTAGCTGGGACTCATGCACGCGAATAACTTCATTCAATGCCCCAGTCCTCGACGAGGCATCCCTCACCTGAAGCTTTAAAGCTGCAACTTCACCCTCTAACACAGTTACTTTCCCGCTCCATACCGCTGCGGCTTCCGCTGCCTTAACCTGGCCCTGGCGCTCACACTCAGTTGTAGCCCTCTTCCCCGTCTCGAGCTCCTCGTCCTTTCGATGGAGCTGCTCCTCGAGAGAACTTGTTCTGCCAAGTGCTTGCTGCATCTGAAGCTCCCCCCTCGCCAGTTCCTCGACCAAGGTCAAGCTAAGGGGATCATTCCTTAAACGCACGCGCATCTCTCGGCAGCGGCGATATTTCTCCAACGCCCGCAAAAATAGCCCCGAGCAGACATTGCCTCGATGGATGCTCTCCACCTCTAACAAATAAGACTGCAAAGCAAAGGCAACAATTAGGATAAAAAACAAACTAAAGCAAAGAAGAAGCGAACCAGCATCATATTACATACCCTCAAGCCCATGATGGCCACCTCATTCATCAGCCCGATATCCGTGACGTCCCTCAACGACGCATTTTCAGCCTCCGAGCATAGCAGCTCAAACTGCGGCACCAAACTCTCCCCTTGGAGAAACAGGTTCAACTCTATGGGAACCTCGATGAAGCGAGACCTCCCCTCTGCGCGCACCGCTGAATTGGCGAAGCCTTCCTGGAACATACGGACGTCGTTGGAGTCCAAGTCGGATTCGAACTCGTACTCCTCTCCTATAGCATCCCTTCCTCTTTCTGCCACCAGCGAGGTAGAACCACCCGCCGTAGCTACCGAAGGAGCCTTGACCCACCAACATTAGTAGTCGCTGAGGAACTACCTCCCGTCTCAGTGACTGGAACCACCGATTGAGTCATCGAAGTGACGGTATCATAATGCCCTAAGCCAACTGGGGCAACCCCCATTGTTTGTCCACCCTCAAGGGCGGGCACCGCAGCCGCACTCTGCTCCGCATCCGCTGGGGGTGAGTCCAAATTAATCACCACAGGAAGAGCCGGCGTGAACACGACCCTGCGCCTTATTAATGGCCTCTCCTCCTCCCCATTTGATGGCGAGTCCTCTCTAGGGCACACCACCCCCGATGGCCCTTCGTCCCGCTTTGCAGCCCGTGTTGGAGAAGGAGCCGCTGAAGATTCAACTGACGCCGCCATCGGTACCGGGCGTGGCACCGGCGCTGCAGTAAGCCGAGCAATCGCACCCAACCGGTGGAAGGCCAATTGAGGGCCCTTGACACGGCGTGCCCTCTTTGATCACAGAAAATCAAAGTTGATGAATAAAATTGAATCAAAGCGGAACAGAAGAAGAAATGAACTTTTCACCTGTACAGGCTTACGACCATGCCTCTTCCAGAAAGACGCCCATGTGCGTATCCCCTATGTATGGGGGAGCACGGCCTCAACCCATCCGCGTATCCCAGCTAACGGAGATGGTGGCAGCTTTTCGGCTACAAAATTAACACGATTTAGTGCTTACGAGCACAAAACGTAAGGAGGGGTAGAAAAGAGAATTCGACAATTAAAGAACTTACATGCATGATTCCAAGCCTCTGGGAACCCAGTGGGGCATGCCACTAAATGTTCAGTCCTAATGTAAAAGAAGTGCTCAAAAGGGCGAGGGTCGACCTCGTCATCTAATTTCGCAGTCAGGCCCTTCGACCCACAAGGGCACGCTTGAATCATGGTACCACGAACTCTCTGGGGAGCATAGAGACTGAGAACATGTTGCATCGTAACCTCCCTACTGGCCAGTTCTGCATACTTGATAAACATTGCTAGCAATTTGTAAAGAGAAGGAGCAAACTGACCCGGGCATATCCCGTAATAACGATAGAAATCAACCACCAGTGCTGGGAGCGGGAGCTTATACCCCAACTTGAAGGGATAGGCATAAAAGACGTAGTATCACCTGCGGTCGGTGTGGACCCTCTCCTCGCTTCTGGCAAGAACGACGTTAGAATAACTGGGGATGAACCCCTGTTCCCGTAGTTGGGCCATCCCAATTTCCCCCATTAACGAGGCTTCATCCACCGGATCCTCCCCACCATCGACAGTGAAGTCAGTCATCAAGCCTCCGGGCCGAGATACTATCTCGTCGACTGATGAAATTTCATCGGTCTCCGCCTGTTCTGCACCCACCATTGCCGGAGATGGCCCTTCAACTACCGAAGAGTTGGCCGAAAAATCCGTCGAAAAAACATCTTGGGAAAAACTGCCTACCATTGTTGATTTACCAATGAGAAAGGAATAAAGTTTGGTAGATAAGAGGAAAGTTATAAAGATCAAAGAAAAAAGATAAAGGTGAGTTAGCAGGAAGAAAAAGCTTATTCAGAATCACTCTGAGATGAACAATGAACATATGAGAAGTGAATGCCTCAGCCCATTTTTATAGGCAACATAAATGGCTTTCGAGAAACCCAATAGCCATCATTAACTACATGACCAACCACAGACCAGTTCTTTTCTACAGAAACGTGCGTCATTGTGACAGGCTCCATGAAGTGGCTTTTCGGTCACCAACCGGTGTCTCGCCTTCGAACGGTTGTTACAACCTATGAATGCTGAAGAGATGTTTCGTGCGCCTTCAAAACTTTCAACGTCACCAAATACGTACCAAGCGTACCCTTGCTCCCCTCAGCCATACCATACACGGCCCGTTCGCCGTATTCGACGGTTATGCTCCCAAACAAATGTGAGGAACAGAGCGCCACGAAGCTCGATCTCACTCGAATTAAGTTAAAAGGACAAGTACCTTTGCCAAAAAGAAGCATTCAATCTTGATCGAACGACGACTTGATAACACGATAACAAAACACTAACGCTCTATAAGGCTAGGGGCCATCGCCAAAGGGAATTCGGCCTCGACCGAAGCGACAGTCGATCTCCCTATCCGAGTATCTCAAACCACAGTCGATGAAGTCCACTCATCGAGCTCGGCCAAGGCACAATCTCAATAAGCAGAGGGACTAACTGTATGGGTCAAAATCCGACTCTCGATAATTAACAAGGTTAATTCCGTCTTAAGTTAATTCACAATTAATAAGTGGTACGACCACTCAGAATTAACGGTACTTAATCCTTATCTGATTCGATCAACAAGGCCAGGACCCACCCACCATCATGAAGGCACAACCCCAACACGGTCACAGCCACTTATTGCCAGCTCATGAAGCTCACAGCTATAAATACTAAGAGAGGAAACCCTAGAAGGGGAGTCTTTCTTCTTCGCTACTATTCACCAGAGAGAGAGGAGAGACAAAAAGAAACCCACCTGATGGGAAAGGGAAACACCATTTTAAGGATCTGAACCTTTTCATGGAGAGACAGACCAAACCAATATTATCAATAAAAGCTTTTAATGTTTCTCCTCCTAATTTTGAGTACTTATTTTTGTTTCCTTCATTTGGTTCAATGGATTATTACGGTTTGCTATGATTGTCCTGCGACTTATTTATATTGTTTTATACTCAAAAAGTATATGAAACTTTTGAGCAAACAATTTGGCGCCGTCTGTGGGGATTTCCTAGCAAAATCGCGTAGTTCTTCCCTGGACCAAAACGAAAGAAACGTCGGAAAAGGAGAAAAAACAACCCAGCTCAAACAAGCCAAAGCGGCATATCGAACAAGGTGAACTCGAAGATCTCAAATCAAGATCCAAGAACTCTTTCTCTCTGATCTTGGATAGTGCAAACAAGACGAACAACCCTCATAAAGGAGGATCTCTGTAAGGCATCTCCCGCATCCCTGATACGGGCTCCGGCCGGGAACCGGCACAGAGATATCTCAAGCTGAGAGTCGCCTCAAGACAACCTACATACCTCGATCAGGAAGACAACGTAAAAGCTGCTCAAGGTCTCGAATCAAAACCGATCCTCAACACTTAATATTCACAACGTGGGACTCAGGCTATGTGCCTTCGCCAACAAGTTCAACTATGGTTGAACCAAGACTCAGGCTATGCGCCTTCGCCATCAAAATTAACAAAGTTCAACAACAGTTGAACTGGGACTCATGCTATGCGCCTTCGCTATCAAAATTAACAAAGTTTAACAATAGTTGAACTGGGACTCAGGCTATGCGCCTTTGCCATTAAATTCAGGCTATGCGCCTTCGCCATTAAATCCAAGCTATGATGTAAGGCCCCGTAAAATTTTGTGCTTAAAACCTAGTAGCTCATAGTGTTAAGGTCCGAATATTGTGTTAGGAATGTGTAGAACCCTCGGTGGTGATCTAAGATTTAAAAATCAAAAGAATAAATTTTTCCAGAAAATTGTCATTTTTGCGGTCAAGAATGCGGTCGCAGATCAGCTATGCGGACCGCATTCCTACCGCAGAGTATATCAGAAGGTTTGTCAAATTGATGTTGAAAATTCGGTCCAATATGCGATCGCATAGTCAAAAATGCAGACCGCAAAATCATCGCATAAATCCCTCAGGGATTTTTGAGGGTCAATTCTGCGGCGCATTATGCGACCGCAGAACACGAATACGGACCGCATTCTTGTCGCAGATCGTGTCAGAACATTTAGTTTTTGGGAGCAATTCTGTGTTCCATTATGCGGACCGCATGTTAACTTTGCGATCGCAGATGCGACCGCAGACCCGACTCGGCCCAGATTTTCTAATTTTTTTTAACCCGATCTCTTCTTCAATAAAACACCCCAACACTTTATTTTTACATATTTTCTAAGCAAAATAAGAGAGAGGGAGGAGAGATTCTTGAGGGAAAAACCTATCCTCTTCAAAGATTGTTCTTCTAATGGCTTGGTCCGGAAAATTCTAAAGCAAGTGTCTTCTTCCCCAAATTCTAAAGGTAAAAACCCTAACCCTTTTTTTTCCTTGATTTTCAGATTTTAAAGGAAAGAAAGATTTTCATGCATTAACTCTTGAAAATGGAAGTTAGACACTCATGCATGTTCTTTATACTTGAAATTTAGTAAAATGGAAATGGGTAGAAGTAAGGGGCGGTGCTCGATAACCCAAATAAGCTCGGATAGTAATTGTGAATTTCGATTCTAAGATATATGTGTAACTTGTGACCTAGATTGACGCTGCTAGATTATTGGGTGAATTGGAAGTAGGAGATAAAAGAAAAAGAAAGGAAATTCGACTCCAGGTATGTATGGCTAACTTTGATCTTTGTGAAATCGCCCTGTTTTGGTGTACGAATAAATGGTATGTGATAGCTATGTGAATTGTTTGTGAAACTCTTGTGATTGGTTTGTTGGGTGTTGATTGGTTTGGTTAAATGTTATGTGGTAAGAGTTGGGAAACGATTGATAAAAAGGGAAATCGTGAATGATGAAATTAGAACAACGGTGGTAATAACACATTGGCTCCTGGTGGGTAATTATTGTAACAACTTGAATTGCTTATGGTGGAATATAGTGGAATTGGTACTATTGGCTATGGAAACACTTGTGAATTATGGAATTCGATGGAAAATAGTATTTATGGTTATGGAAACACTTGTGAATTGTGGAATTCTATGGAAAATAGTATTGATGGTTATGGGAGCACTTGTGAATCATTGTTGTTACTCCTTAAGGAAATGTTGTTGTGATCCTTGTAAATTTGCTTATTGTCGTTGTTTTGATCTTTGTGAATTGTTCATTATTGTTGTTGTGATTGTTTGTGAATTGAAAATGTACGGTGGGATCGGGTTGCACGCCGCAACATGAAGTAATAAGGTACGGGTTGTGGTGATAAGGGTGGCCGAGGTAATAAGGGTGGCCGGGGTAATAAGGGTGGAAAGCGATCGTAATCGCCATTGAAATCGATATGTGTACCAATTGTGAAATCATTGATAAGGCATTGTGAAAGGAGATAGCAGGAGAGTTTGTAACCTGTGGGGCACTGATTGTCCCTTTGTTTGGCTTGATTGTGCCTTCCATGTGTGTTTGGTTGTTGCTCCTATTGTTGTTTTCTACTTGTGTATGGTTTGAGGACTACTTGAAACAAAGTTAAGTGTTGAAAACTTGTTTGGCTTGACTTGTTATTTCTTTATGTATTTGTTTGTTGTTTCAATTACTGTGACTTACTTGTCTATGACTTGAGTTAACTTGGGACAAAGCTTGTTTATACATACCAGTACAATTCTAGTGTACTGACGTCCCTTTTGCGGGGGGCGCTATATTCGTGTTATGATTGTAGGTGGATCCGTAGCAGGTACTTCAGTTCATCGGCAGTAGCACTCCTTCATTTTCCACTAGCCGTTCTGGTGAGCCCCTTTCCTCTCGGGGCCCTGCGTGGCTCATGCCACTTCTATTTCGAAGTCTTATTTTGGTTTTGTATAAGGTATAGCCGGAGCCTTGTTACCGGCGTGTACTGTATTATCCTGTCATATCTTAGAGGCTCCGTAGACAGAAAACGTGAGATTATGGACTTATGTAGATATATTTCGGGCCTTGTAAGTTGTAAATTTGTTAAGTAATTAAGCATGTTGTGAATGTTTGAAAAAGTGTGATTTTAATTATAAACTGCTTAATCCTTTGGTTAACAAGTGATGAAAAATATAGGGGTAACACATGGGTTAGGAAAGGCACCCAGGTCCGCTTGACTGGGGCTACCCGGTCGGGCACCGGTCATGTCCCTCGATTTGGCTAGGCTATGTGCCTTCGCCAACAAGTTCAACTATGGTTGAACCAAGACTTAGGCTATGCGCCTTCGCCATCAAAATTAACAAAGTTCAACAATAGTTGAACTGGGACTCAGGCTGTGCGCCTTCGCCATCAAAATGAACAAAGTTCAACAACAATTGAACTGGGACTCAGGCTATGCTCCTTCGCCATCAAAATTAACAAAGTTCAACTACGGTTCAACCAAGACTTAGGCTATGTGCCTTCGCCAACAAGTTCAACTATGGTTGAACCAAGACTCAGGCTATGTGCCTTTGCCATCAAGATTAACAAAGTTCAACAACAGTTGAACTGGGACTTAGTCTATGCGCCTTCGCCATCAAAATTAACAAAGTTCAACTATGGCTGAACCAAGACTCAGGCTATGTGCCTCCGCCAACAAGTTCAACTATGGTTGAACCAAGACTCAGGCTATGTGCCTTCGCCAACAAGTTCAACTATGGTTGAACCAAGACTCAGGCTATGTGCCTTCGCCAACAAGTTCAACTATGGTTGAACCAAGACTCAGGTTATGCGCCTTTGACATGAAAATTAACAAAGTTCAACAACAGTTGAACTGGGACTCAGGCTATGCGCCTTTGCCATCAAAACTAACAAAGTTCAACAACAGTTGAACTGGAACTTAGGCTATGCGCCTTCGCTATTAAATCAAAGCTATGCGTCTTCGCCATTAACTCAAGGCTATGCGCCTTCGCCTTTAAAGAAAGGCTATGTGCTTTCGCCATTAAATCAAGGCTATGCGCCTTCACCAGTAAGTTCAACTACGGTTGAACCGAGACTCAAGCTATATGCCTTCGCCAACAAGTTCAAGTATGGTTGAACCATGACTCAGGCTATGCGCCTTTGCCATCAAAATTGACAAAGTTCAACAACAGTTGAACTAGGTCTCAGGCTATGCGCCTTCGCTATCAAAATTAACAAAGTTCAACTATGGTTGAACCAAGACTCAGGCTATGTGCCTTCGCCAGTAACGAGGCTTCATCCACCGGATCCTCCCCACCATCAATAGTGAAGTCAGTCATTAGGTCTCCGGGTCGAGATACTATCTCGTCGACTAATGGAATTTCATCGGTCTCCGCCTGTTTTGCACCCCTCATTGCCAGAGATTACCCTTCAACTATCGGAGAGTTGACCGGAAAATCCGTTGGAAAAACATCTTGGGAAGAACTGCCTGCCATTGTTGATTTACCAGCGAGAAAGCAATAAAGTTTGGTAGATAAGACGAAAGTTATAACGATCAAAGAAAAAAGATGAAGGTGAGTTAGCAGGAAGAAAAAGCTTATTCAGAATCACTCTCAGATGATCAATGAAAATATGAGAAGTGAATGCCTCAGCCCATCTTTATAGGCAACATAAATGGCTTTCACGAAACCCAATAGCCATCATTAACTACATGACCAATCGCAGACCGGTTCGGTTCTACAGAAACGTGCGTCATTGTGACAGGCTCCATGAAGCGGCTTTTCGGTCACCAACCGACGTCTCGCCTTCGAACGGTTGTTACAACCCATGAACACTGAGGAGATGTTCCGTGCGCCTTCAAAACTTTGGACGTCGCCAAATACGTACCAAGCATACCCTTACTCCCCTCGGCCGCACCATACACGACCCGTTCGCCGTATTCGACGGTTATGCTCCCAAACAAATGTGAGGATCAGAGCGCCACGAAGCTCGATCTCACTCGAATTAAGTTAAAAGGACAAGTACCTTTGCCAAAAAGAATCATTCAATCTTGATCGAACGACGACTTGATAACACGATAACAAAACACTAACGCTCTATAAGGCTAAGGGCCGTCGCCAAAGGGAATTCGGCCTCGACCGAAGCGACAATCGATCTCCCTATCCGAGTATCTCAAACCACAGTCGATGAAGTCCACTCTTCGAGCTCGGCCAAGGCACGATCTCAATAATCAGAGGGACTAACTGTATAGGTCAGAATCCGACTCCACGATAATTAACGAAGTTAATTCCGTCTTAAGTTAATTCACGATTAATAAGTGGTACGGCCACTCAGAATTAACTGTACTTAACCCTTATCTGATTCGATCAACAAGGCCACGACCCACCCGCCATCATGAAGGCGCAACCCCAACGTGGTCACGGCCACTTATTGCCAGCTCATGAAGCTCACAGCTATAAATACTAAGAGAGGAAACCTTAAAAGGGGGGTCTTTCTTCTTTGCCACTATTCACCAGAGAGAGAGGAGACAAAGATACCCACATGATGGGAAATGAAAACATCATTGTAAGGTTCTGAACCTCTTCATGGAGAGACAGACAAAACCAATATTATCAATAAAAGCTTTTAATGTTTCTCCTCCTAATTCTGAGTACTTATTTTTGTTCCCTTCATTTGGTTCAATTGATTATTACGGTTTGCTATGATTGTCCCGCGATTTATTTATATTATTTTATACTCATAAAGTATACAATAACTTTTGAGCAAACACAATCTATTTTTAACCTTAATAGTTACTCCCTCCGGTCCAAAATAAGTGATTTTTTGGATGTTTTCACGTAGATTAAGAAATCGACCTTTTAGCATTAATTAACAATGGAATTGATCATATTAACCTTTACTATCTCACATAAATACTCCTAACACATATTCCAACACTATTTACTCCAAGGACAATGTAGGAAAAAAATAATTAATTGATTCTTGAAATCTGAAAAAATTACTTATTTTGTACCACAAGAAAAATACCAAAAAATTACTTATTTTGGATCGGAGGGAGTACTGTTTAAGGTTTGAATTTTAATATGCTTTATGATTTTCCTTATTATTCGCCTTTCCGGTAGACATAAAAAGCAGGATTGACTAAATAATCCTGTCTTAAACGTTTGGATCGAGGAAAGACGTGCTACTGATAATGCGCCATATGGCAAGCTGCAACACTTCCAACTACTTGATGATTGAGCTGACCAAAGAATACATATTTTTTTAAATGTAAAAATGCGTTCACACACAGATGCTTACTTGTCCTCTGCACGAACCATGGTCGAAGCTACGTTCTGATAAGGATTACGTATATAATTAAAATATTATATTTTAAAAGTATATAATGTGTATTGAATATCTTTTCTTATCGATTTTTTTTCAAGTTTAAATACTTTTAAAAAAAATTCTGGTTTCACCACGGGCACAAACTATCCATTAGTTGACCAACAAAACACATACTCCCTCTGGTCCAATTTCAATTTAGATGGGTAGTTTAACTCGTCACGGAGTTTAAAAAAAAGACTTTTGAGTCTTGTGGTTTTAAAAACTTAAGTGGTAAAAACTTTATGGGATTATGATATTTATGTGGTTATAAAAGTTTCTCATTAAAGGTAAAATAAATAGTTTAAAATTGAATTATTTCTAATCGTAGAAATGTGTTATTCTTTTTTGAACGGACTAATAAAAAAAATGTGTCATCTAAATTGAAATAGAGGAAGTATTGTTTTTGCATAGTTAATTAAAACTACATTTAGTAGTTGGATGAACAGTGCAAGCCGTATATTAGATGAACAATGCAAGGCCTTATAGTCCTTAAATCCAAGAAGCCTTACGAAGAAGAGTAAATGACAGGATAAGCAAATGACAGGCGGACCTATGCTTGAAGAAGCGGGGTCTCTGGATTCTGTCAACTTCAACAAAAATTTACTATCTATATAAAAGAGGAATATAAGGGAGGTGATGTGGCATCTCTATAGTGTAGGAATCCCTTTAATTTTTTTTCTAATTTTTTTTGGCTTTTTCCTTTCAATTTTCTCATATATCCCTTTTTTAATACAATAACAACAACAATAACCCAATAAAATCCAATTAATGAGGTATAAGAAGGATAGTGTGTACTCAGACCTTACCTCTACCCCGAAAGAGTAGAGAGGCTATTTCCGAAAGACCCTCGCTCAAGAAGACAAAAAGATAAAAGAAGACTATATTAGTAACACCATAGAAATAATATGAAAAAAATATATATATGAAAAATAAGAACAACATGAAATCAAGAAGAATGATACAAAGCAAAAGCAAAAAGTATCCCTACCAAACTAGTCTCACAAAGTTATGGCATAAGACAAGATTCAACTACCTCCTAACCTACAACCCTAATACTCGACCTCCACATGTTTCTATCAAGTGCCATGCTCTCGGAAATCTGAAGCCTCGCCATATCCTGTCTAATCATCTCCCCTAATACTTCTACCGGACAAATTTTGAATGTTTTCTTTTCTTTTATAGTGGTACTTCCCTTTTTATTATTCCTATTTTTCCTTTTTGCCTTCCTTTTATGATAAACATCGTATATTATCAATTTATCATTCTGAAACGATTTTTTTTTAAATTACAATCATTTTAGTTTGTTGTTTCATTTAAACGCACATAGCCCCGTTGGTGTTAACAATAACATAATTTGGAGAATGTAACAAGCAGGTACAATCATTTTTCATTGCATTATTTATTTATAAGTAGTGACTCTACAATCTATATCAATATATTTATAAATCTTAGAACTGAAAAGGTGATGCGGCATATTTTTTTTGCCATAAATCATATATCTTTCCCTCTATTTTTTTTTAATTCCTTAATTGGCACATTTTCGGACCCAAAAGAAAAGGATTTATGGCTGTCACGACCTGGATTTTCCACCATCAGGAGTCGTGATGGCGCCTACTGTCGGAGTTAGGTAAGCTAGACATTTTAAACATTCCCTGATTTCACCTCAACAATAACAATATAATAATAACGAGTCATTTAAACAAAAGCGGAAGTCTTTAAAAATATAAATAACTGAAAACCCAAAATGCGAAACTTTAATACAATTCTACCGAGATCCGGTGTCACTAACTCACGAACTACTAAAGTGCTAAACACAAGTCTGAATAGAAGTACATCAATGTTTGCCTCGATACAAGGAAAACAAACTAATAACATGGAAGGTACTCCGGCCTGCGGACGTCAGCTAGGCTATCTCGAAAGTCCCTGGACTGAAGTCAGCTCCCGATCAATCCTGCTGCTGAGGTCCAAAAGCTGCTCCTGGATCTGTACAAAAAGATACACAGAGTGTAGCATCAGCACAACCGACCCCATGTGCTAGTAAGTGCCTGGCCTAACCCCGGCGAAGTAGTGACGAGGCTAGACAGGACCTACCAAAAATAACCTGTGCAAATATATATATACAAGTGCAACAAAATAACAGCAAAAAAATACCAATTAAAACGGGGAGGCACTATTAGAAATTAGAGCTATGGCAACACTTTTTATTGCTACGGTTCTGGATCCGTTGCTATAGGTGGTATATGGTTACGGTTTTAACCGTTACTAATAATTATTAGAACTGTCGGGACACTTACTAATTGAACCCATAGTCCACAAACGGTCCCTATAAAAGCATATATGGCAACACTTTATATAACCGTAACAATAAATCCGTCTATGGGAACGGGTATCTCTATTGTTACGGTTATTAATTCTCTCTTTTTTCCACCCAAATTTTTAGTACCCGCTAAAATATTGGTAGGGCCCGCCATCTTTTTTTTTTTTTAGTTTTATACCTCATAAAATATGAAATACACTAAACCCCTAAAAATATATGTTGTCTTCCTCGATTGCAGTCTACTCCGATACAGTACTCCCAAAAATCGCTCTAAAATCAGACAAAATCAGCGAAAATCCGTCAAAATTCCAAAATATATCGAATTAGAGAGCTGTTTGCGGGATTCAAGAGCTCTCTTCGCGATTGGGTTCGAGATTTGAGTCATTGTGCCCTTGATTCCGCTATTGATTTAGAGAGACCAAGCTCAACTTTTTAGGGCTTCTGTTCTTGTGTAGATCGTCAACAATCGTGTTCCTTCTGCGGTAATTTATTTTTCTTCAAAGAGACCTCATCAGCAAATCGAGTCGAGGCCGCGCTAGGCTGCTGCTCTTCGTAATCTCCTTCTCGGGCGAACTCGGCTGAAAATCGCGTGGTAAGCACCTTTGTTCTCTCTGTATTTACCAATTGTATGAATCTATTTCTCAATTTGGACTGCATTTTCTTGATTTTGGCTGAATATATTGTGTCTTTGAGTTTGAATATGTGACCTGCAAGCTCTCCGCTCCTTGAATATTCCCCACATCTGTAATATCCAACAGCTAGAAGATAAAGTTTTTCTTGATTGGTTGGAATATTAGTATTTAATTGCTTTGATTTTTACATATGAATAGGGAGCCTACTTGATTTTAACTTTGCTGCTTGAGTTTGTCCCAGTTTATTTGTTGAAAAGATTTGTTCGTGTCTGTTATTCCTATTTCTGTTCTCGGGATACCTACAGATGTTCATCTGTTTCTTAGCGTCTGAATTAACAGGAACATGTGCTTTCCTCACCTGACAAAAGAAGTCTAAGTACTTGCAGCAAATTGCTATTTAGTTGTAATGTAGGTGCCTTCAAACATAGCTCCTTTTATATTGTCAAGTAAGGGAAAATTATTTCAAGATTTTGCCTCTCTTCTCTGTGAACAATAGATATAGTTTGTTAGTACATCATTTTCATGGTTCGAATAGAAAAGTCGTCACCAAGTAATTCATTCTCACTGTTAATCTTTTTAGCTGATACAAAATTACTGATAGTTCACTATTCCCTTTTCTTAAAAGTCAGAAATGCTAAAGTTGCACATTGGACCTGTTGCTTTATAATGCCTCAAGTGTGTTAGCTTCAGGAGCAAATATGTACACAAACACTCTGAAGATGAGGCTCTAAATACCAGCAAAGAAACTTAAATGGGACTACTAGTGGGTGTTGTCGCAGACGGTGTTGATTGTTAGTTGTTACATATTTTGCAAGGCTACAGTTCTGCAACAGAATCTGTTTGCAGACAAATTATAATAACTGAAAGGAAATAAGAATGTTGGTTAAAAATTGGAAATATTGTTCAATGGCAATGAGAGCAGCCTGGCAGCTTAGGGAGCATGTTGAGGGGGAACAGAAGGCTATAAGTTGCAAGGAAAGAATAATATTGCACAAATTATGAAATAAAATAAAGAGTTCTGCTTGTAAAACCAATGCTAACAATAGTGAAAGAAACTTAAGGAAGAACGCCGGTTTGCAACATAAATGTGTCCCCTAAATTTTAGTATTGCTTTACTCAGTTTCTTTTCTTTGTTCGGGAGGTGGGGTATGCGTTAGGACCTTGTCGATTCACAAAATTATTCTAGCAATTTACTTCTTCAGATAGAAGAGTATGCTCAGGCAAAAGAAAATGAGAAAAGAAGAACCTAGGATATTTGAGGGATATAGGGGAACAACTTGCAGATGTAAACGGTACCTGCTCCAGTTTCCAACCGGAGGACCTCCTCCAAGTCCAAGTCCTTCCCAGACTAACTGCAATTACACTATATATTTGTTAGAGAACATCAAAACACGTAGATCGTTCTGTTTTTGGATAGATCAGATGGGTAATGTAGGAGAACTAAATAAATAAAAGGAAGTCCTTAGCACACTAACTAAAGTTACAAATATAAGACTATCGAGTATCAGCATTCCTGACAATTAAAGCAGCCAATAACAAAGTAAACCTTACTATAGAACCAACACGAGCAGCATCCTGCCTCAAGGTTTGTTTCTGCTGGTCCTCGAATATTGTTGCTTGTTTGCCTATTTTTATTCCTGTTGCATCTTTCAGAACGTCCACACTTGAAGTTCTTGTTTCTAAGTAAATTCCTTGCTTACTTCGAATACTCATTTTGGTGATTTGAATATATTAGATACTATATTGGATTTGAATTAGATTTCGGATCAATCTATATTGAGTGACTATAGGATATCCATGGATTATGGTGATAAAAGTTGGATGAATCTCCTTAGATGGACGGATGAGTATATAGGTGGGGTGAATAATTTTCTTGATAAGGCATTTGAGCGAGCCGCCCAAGGAAATGAATTATTATGCCCTTGTAAAAAGTGCATTAATCGCTATTGGCATTATAGAAATGTGGTGAAAGATCATTTAGTTGTTCATGGGTTTGTTGATGGTTATACCAAATGGGTTTTCCACGGGGAGGAATTTTCCTCGAGAAATACACCTTCTTTTGCTATGTCATTTACTAGAGGTTTTGACTCTTCAATTTGATGTCTGTTAAAAAATCTGCTTACATTTGCTATGTCATTTTCTTCTTATGTGTAGTCTTTGACTGTAGGCAGGCCTTCCGCGTTAAACAAATCTTAACTATTATCCCTGTTTGAATATCAGTGTGTTGTATCTTCCTAAGTTTCCCTATGTATTAATTTCTATCTTTTCCATGTTCTGATACAATTGCCAAGTAATATTAACAATTTCTGGATGGTAATGACTAATGACCTGCTTTTCTTTCTGAATGTGTTGAGCTTCCTGGTTACAAGCATGTTAGTTCCCAGGTGAATAGCTTTTCTCTTAAAATGAGTGAGTAATACATTCTACTTTTGATACATGTATCGGTATATTAGATAAGAACCAAAATTGGAGGCATTTCCTGAACATAGGACATGTATACTCTTATTGGAATTACATTCCTATTCCTATTCATACTATTAATAAGTGAGAGTTTCACGAGCTTCAGGTCGTCTTTACCTGCCGACCAAAAGGTTTAATTGGAATTTTGTAAGTTTGGTTCACTGTTTTAATACAGTGCAAAATATTAGTGTAGCACACAACTAATCAAATTTCACATATCGACTCAATTAATGAAGGTCCTCAATTCATGTAGTCTTTAGTAGACTAGTATACACTACAGTCTACAAGAGGTGAAGATGACCGGTCAGAGAGAAGAAAAGGCAGTTACTGCTATACAGCTAGAAAATAACACATGAGTCCGAAGAGTCAAAGATGATGCGCTAATAACTGGAATCCTTTAGCACGTAGCCTTTTAGCATTGTATTACAAATTATAAAGAAAAACTTAGTTATCTTTTGAAAACGGAAAAGTTCATAAAAATCGGGTAATATATGTTCTATTATGGTAATATACCGGAAAAAGGCGCTATTTAATGAAGATTTAATATTCGATATGCTCTTTATTATCAATATTTGATTACTAGATCAAGATATCACTTTACAAGTTAGTATTTTGTCCAAAGATAAAATATTAATGAATTGTCCGATAGCTTGAGATAAGGTTTACCTTCATTCAAATTTTACTTTTAACATAAGGGACAATTAGTCCTCTCTTACCTCGTCAGGTCAGATTTTAGTTTTAAGTCGGTAGGGTACTGGTCACATGATTTTGTGGTGTGACATTTCCGAGTCAAGTCTTATTTCGCTATGTTATCATTGTACTCTGTTGGTTTAACTTTTTCTGCGGCTTTGAAGCAGGTTCTTGCACATTTTATTGGTTTATGCATTTTCATATCTTGGTTTGATGATCCTCTTGAAATGAATAATATCCTAAGATTAAAATTTGTGCTCTTGACTTACGTGCATGTTAGTATATCCCTACGATAAATAAATTGAATAACAATGTAAAATTTAGCGTAACTTTAGCAAATCAAATCCATTATTGGCTTTCCTTTTTCACAAGTCCATACAAAAACAAGTAGCAGTCTGATCCTTATAGGCTTGTGAGGTTTTGTCCACTTTGGTCCAATAGTACAATGGGCCTCACAGGTTTGTCAACTGAACATTCTGATTGTTCATCCCTTATTCTATTTTCTTTTCTTCAATTATATTTTTCTCAATCTCAATTGACAAAGAATCATGCCTACTGACTAGTGACTAGTGAGCTGTTGCTACCTGGTATGCTTACTTCAGTTACTCAATTTTTAGGAATAGGAATGTAATTCCAATAAGAGTATACATTCCTTTTGCTGCACAAAATTTGAGCGACTTGTGAGAACCACTTGGTCTTTTGTTATATCTGGAGTCATCTTCTGTAACTGAATTGTGGTTGCTCCTCTCTCTCATCTTCACCTTGTCACTAAGTTCTGTTTTCTGCCTGTAGTCATCAATTTTCCATCCTGTAGTCATCAATTTCACGTTTTCTGCCTTTTCCCTTATCCTAAACCACTGTCATTTGACAATCACAGTCTTGAGTCATATAAGGATAAGTTGAATATCTTTGTCTTGTGAGATGTTGATGTCTTTTATCTTTTGTTTGTTGGGAATGTTATATACAAGAATGAGTGATTTGATGCTTCCTTTATTCTTCAGGTGCTCAAATAGGTGTTGAATCATAAGGAGGCTGAACAGAAAGGTAGTAGGTTTTGCCTCTCTACCTTTTCTTTTCATACTTCTCCTTTTTTCAGTAATATGTACTCATCTTATAGTATTTCGCGTCTGCTTTTTTGAATCTGGCAGAGATTTTAATAGTCATGAATCAAGAAGGGTGTTCAAGCAAAAACAAAAAAATATCCAACCGCATTCCAGCTGGATCACTTGCATCTTTGCGAAACCAAAAGGTTTTGTCGTTGACAACAAAGAGAACCTCTCAACCTATAAGGTCTAATGAAAATGAAGAAAGATAATCAGAATCTCGATCACTTGCATTTTTGCGAAATCAATCGTTGACAACAAAAAGAACCTTTCATGAAAATGAAGAAAGACAATCAGAAGCTGAGAAGGTTCCACAAAGATCTCAACTGCAAGAAAAATTGCGGCAAGTGCCATTGATTTCTACCTCTTCTACAGCACAAGGAGTACAAGAACAAGTGCGGCAAGTACCAATGGATTCCATCACTCCTACATCACAAGCTGTGCATGAACCATCTGAGGATTCTACCGATCATGAAGCAATTGAACAATCTGAGGAACCAGGCAAGTATATATAAATTTAATCATAAAATTAACTAATAGTGGTGATTGGTGATTATACTTGTTTTGTATTAGTGCAGGCCCTTCTGTGCCAAAAAGAAAAAGAGGCCCTACTCAAATGCAAAGTGTGCACGGTAGGAAGGACCGTAAAATAATCGTGCTAAATGAGTTCAATCAACCCATTGGTCCCACTAAGGAAGTTGTGAAAGAGTTGGTAGCTTCCTCGGTACATTGGGAAGGAATGAGAGCTTTTGTCCTCTTAATGCATTTGATTGGAGGAAAGTAGACAAAAAAGATGATATTTGGAAATATGTCAAGGTATGAAGTTCCTAATATTCAATAAGCGTCGATATTTCATATTTCTTATATTAACCCAATTGCACTAAATTTGTAGGAAAAATATGATATTCCTGAAGAAGCAAAGAATTA